>JAGTTH010002549.1:0-108792 GCA_022606485.1 Agraylea sexmaculata
AATTAATACATATCTAAAATCTTGAAACGGGTATTTTAATGATAATATTATTGAATTAATTTCAAAATAATATTAGAGATATTTAATAATGCATAATAAATGACAATTCTCACAAAACATTATTTATTGGGAAACTCGCTTTTTAAATATTATGATGAGTGTTGTCATCATATGAAAACCATAATTTATTATTTTATTTATAATTTACTTTGAAAATACTGTACTATATATTAAAAAACAAAACAAAATATCAAAAAACATTAACAAATAGAAAGTTTCAATTAAAATTACCCTAGTAAACATATAATTCCTAAACTAAGATAGTTTATTTTTAAAATGTCTTCTGACAATAATAACTGACTATAACTGAGATATTGGTTCAATTAATAGAATACAGAAATATAACATAATATTTTCACATTAGCTATTAGCCAATTACAAAATGTAAATACACACATCATTTATTTTAAACGGTATGGATTTTCTAACTCAGTTGATATATCTTTCTTTTTAGAATTCCATAATTTATTAAAAAAATAAAATCTACGGTAACCTTAAAGGTATACATTTAAATTTAAACAATTGAATATGAAGAAATATTTTTAAAATAAATTAAAAAAATGTATTCTTAATATTTGTGCAATACAATGATTTTTAATAGTAAAAGTATACGAAAAGTTTTTTTTATATTATCAAATATACATATTTCATGTCTTTTTAACTAGTTTTTTTCTAGAATCATTTTTGGAGAAGTTTATATATTAACAAAAAGAATATTTATTATAGATACTTTTTAAACTAAGAATACAATCTACAAAGGAGTTTACAAATTTAAATATGAAACAGATTTTCGGATTAGTACTGAATTCTTCGGTGGAAATATAAAATGAAAATATCCCTTTGATTAAGGATGCATAAAAATTGTTTTTGCAAGCTTTAATAATGATACTTTCGAGGATGCTTTTCCTTTTCCATTGATTAGTACCACTTGAACAAGCAATTGATCACATTTAACCAAATGCATTTCAGACAAATTAAACACGATCTTGATCACTCGGATGCGTTTATATAATTGCATTCTGTAGCTGTGAAATATTTTTAATACTTTAATGTTAGCAAAAAGTGTGTTTACTGTTATTGTTTCGCCGGTAATGTTCATATTTTACAATGAAGGCAAAAACAAATATAAGTAGTTGAGTTTGTGGTGCACAAATCTCACTTATCAACTCGAATATATTTTCACATATACAAGAAACACTCACAAACACGCTTTTACAGCCTCCGGTGACAAAAAGCCTTTGCGGAGAAGACAAATGTGGGATTCACTATACGACGACTTACATAACATTATTCGATATAAAATAATTATTACATTAAATTGATTGAATGCTTTAATTATTTTGTTTTGACTTATTACTTCGTTAAATTAAATTAATCGATTAAATGTATTATCAAAATAACGATTAAAAAAATACAAATCTCTTTTAAACATTTATTAATATTGTATAATTAATTAAAATTATCAGAACATAACATATCAGTACATTATATTATTTGGAGTATTATCTGTTTGTATTATTTTTTCTCTATTAGCATGTTTTATGATTTACTTTCTTTTAATTATGTCCTAACCTGGACCAACTTATTTTTAAGTATTTGGTTAAAATGTAATCATTGTGAAATATGCATTATTCTTTTTTTAACAATTTATTGCAATTTTTGACTCGTGTATTTCGAATTGGTATAAACAAACGGATATAAAAAAATAATATATAAAAAATATCCATTATTATAGTACATTATTGATTGTTGTATTAATTAAAATTCTGAAAACTGTAAATTGTTTGATTGAAAAGCTATGAAGAGTATAAAAAACTATTAAGATAACGATCGTCTCGATCTATGTTTATACTGATTATCATTTTTAAACAAAAAAATATGGAGACTTATATTAAAGTGCATTTTATTGTAATAAATTGGAGTGATAAAAATGCAAAATATTTATCTGTTATAAGTATAATAAAATAAGACTTAATCACAAGAATTATTTTATATCCGTATATTTTTTAATAATTTTTGTTATTGTTGAGTTTCTTTTTCTTATTATTTATTAATCCTCATATTTTTGAATGGATTTTTATTTTTTTCTACTTACTTTTTATTGTTTAATATTACTTCTCACATCAAATAAAAATTCTCATGTTAGTTATAAGTAGAAAGATTAATATACTCTGTACACCTAAGTGTAATTCTTAAGATGTTTTGTATTATCAATAAATTGTAATATAATTATTGTATTTACATAAATTGACTCAATATTGAAATGAAAAAATGTTTGACCAGAAAACATATGTCTTTATATAACTATCAGACTTGTATTAAATACTGAAATTATCAAGCTTATAAATTTAAGGGTTTATCATTCACAAAATCCAACCTTCTGCGACCCTTTTTCATATTAACTGATTTTTTTTAAATAATTTATAAAATTTAGGAAATACTAACCTGTTTTAAAGATTATTAATTCAGGATCTAATTGGCGTCGTAAGTGCGATATAATATTGGAGTGGGTGTAGGAAAGGTTGCAGGTTATTTAGGCAGAAGTGAACCACCCTTAAGCTCCATAAGCCTCGAGCTTGAGTCGTTACTTAATCTTCATTTGCCCACTGACGGTATTATGTGGCTGGTTATCACCTCTACTACTCTCACTACACTTCTCTTCTACTAACATATCTCATTATGATTGTTTTCAAACAGATTTATAATATTATGAATATTATATTTTTGTGAATTTTGCGGATGATGGCTGGTGTGTTTGTTTCAGTCACCGGGGAAATATGCATGTGAATAAGACAGCCAATCTTTTGTACGCATATATTTTATTTTCCTTATAATGTGAAATAATAATAATATTTTACCCAGTAAATAGAGACACACAGACAGAGGGGTAATATTTTTATTTAACTTCATACGATAAAAGATCACTCAAATCAAACTTGGTTTTACCCAAATATATCATTGATTTAGTTGTTGCTTAAAATGGATTATATTACAAATACATATTTATAATACCTAATTAATTAATATTTAATATAAATTCTCAAGCAATTTATAATTATAAAAATATTTATATACACTGTACACCTAAGATAAATCAGAAGATTTGAAAATGTGTACTTTATTAAGAGTTTTTATATGCGGTGGAATTTTAATAACTGAGAATACTTAAGGGATGGTAGTTTATCGCAGGAATAAATGATTATTATGAAAATTATTATTGAATAAATATTTAAAAAATATATTAATGGTACTTTTGGAATCGAGCTTGGGCCATCTTGCAATCAGTTGTTTCTGTGAAGTGAATATTGAATATTTTTTTTAAATAATTAATTCTTAATTTTTTTATATTTAATATTTTTATTCGCTTACATTTGCGATGACCTATCAACCCTTAAAATATTCTCATTTAATTCAATTCCACCCTGTATATACATATATGAAAAAAGATATAAATGTTCTTTTTTTATTTTCAGGTAAGCATTTATTAAGGAAATGGATCTTCTATAAAGGTTTTTATGCTAATTTTATTTCATCTTATAAAATACATATAAATAATACCGTAAGAAATTCAATTTTATAATTAACTAGAACGTGATACCAAAAATATATATAAATAAATGTTCAAAGTGTTTTTAAGAATATAAAACGAAAGACGATAACACTTACAAAATAATCTTAATAAATTTATTTGTATTTAATTAAAATTACCGATTATCCCACATTTGGAACTCGAGTCGAACCACACACCCCCCTTTTTAGGAATTTAAAATATTGTAATACCACCCCCTCCCTATTATCCCTGCTTGTTCACCCTTGAAATATCCCCTGGGAGCTAAAGGTACCACAGGGTGTTCCGACAGCCACCCACAATCCTGCTCCTAAAACCACCTACTATAAATTTCGATCACCCTTACAAGCATTCAGTGAAGTATTGCCTAGACATTATCGTTTGTTTTAATTTTGGCCTTTTTCGCACTTAATTATTGTATCAATCCCTCTCTATAATTGATGATTACTATTTTCAAGTGGCATCTATTTATTCCATACCATAAATTTGGTACATTATTTTAAATTATTTGTTGCGATCACGCTTTGGCAATAAACAAGATATTCATTAAAGTAACTCTTTGTCGTATCGAAATACTTACCTTTTCAAGAGGGATGATCATAAAGATGGAGGGTGGCAAGACACAGATTTACTACTTTAATTAACTAAATTAAACGTTTGCAAAATATTTAAGCTAAATACACTTTGATAAAAAATTGTATTAATTTTATCACCCTTTATTATAATATAATATTATGTTGTAATTTTCATGGATCAAAGATCAGCGCATCTGTTTGTTTCGATAATAAAATCCCTTAATAATGTTCATCCCTGAGGACATTGTATTCTATGGGGAAGATACAAGTGTGTCACTTTTTACCCCCATCTTGCACCACCCAAACTAGATTGGGTAGTTTTTTTTGCACCCTCAGCTCAACACTCTCCTGTGATCCTCATTTCGTTTCACGCTTTGTAACTTCTTTTTTATAATCATCAGCCAGACATACGGTGTTTTAAGTGGCAATTATTCCCAATTACAATACCTTAAATAGAATAACGTACAAAGTATATTTTTCATAAATAAAAAAATACTTTTAGTATTTTCAACGTGGTGTCACCTAATTTAAATATATTAGAATAGTATAAGACAGGCTTGTTATTTTGACAAATTTTATAATTATGACCTTTTCTAATTTATTTTATTATATCAGATTTTGAGCGATTTAACTCATCTAAAGCGAGTATTTGAATGATGTTAGATTAAAAATTATTTGACTTCAGAATCGCTCCGTACATAATTCGTTCATTTATTTATTATACTTACGCCTTTAATATTATTATTGATTAAAAAAGCAATATGAAACAGTGAAAAAAAGAAAAATAATAGAATAACGACATAATAACGAAATGAAAAATCTTAACGGTTAAAATAACATATATTAATAATGTAGCCAGATAGTATCGAAGTTGATAATAATTTTTAATAAATATTTAAAGAATATTTTTTGATCTTTTTTATCATTCAGTATAGTCTAATTATACCTGCGTATTTTGATTACAAATATAATTTATGGTATTTTGTAAAAACGAAACAGTATTTTTTAGTACATTTAATTTTGTGCTATAGATAATGCTGTAATAATATTTTGGTCAAAAACAAAAAAACCACCGTCCCATGTAAATCTTGAGCTTATAAAAAATGTATGTAACTTTTTGTAATAATGTGTAAAATCGTAAGTTATTTTTTTAAACTGACCACTATGATCAAGAAACGAAATATACTGAGCCTCTATATTGTCTGTTAATATACTTTAGATCAATCTTTCATTCACTTTATTGTCGTCTTAATTTAAAGGCACACACTTTTCAGCCAGATTATCAATAAGATACGGTATCAGGTTATGGGGATATAATTATGGTATTATTCGTATTCCATAGTGGCTAGCCACGTGCACCCTTAATTTAATACATAGATTATTTGCATCGACTAAAGGGCGATATCGTTAACGAGCATATTCTAACGATGAATCACCCCACGATTTACAATAAAAGAGTATCATTTCACAAACAGGTATATTTGTAGTCCCCACACATTGTGTAATTAATTGTTTCAAAGTCCAACAAGAACGCCTACAATAAAGCAAAGAAACGCGAAACGCTCATTTCTTTAATCATATTCATGGACAGCTGATTATTTTCTTAACCACGTCAACGGTAAATTAACATCATTTCATTAGTAGTTTTTTCGTATTTGTATTATGAATAATTCAATGTGTTATTAACACAAAAATATGTCTATAAAGTAGAGTTTATAAAGGGAAAATAATAATGTCCAATTGGTTTTTATAATTATAATAGGAAAATCATATTAAAACCAGCGTTATAGCTCAAGGGATGAGACGCGTGGATATAAATACTGTGGTAATGGGTTCAAATCCCACTCAAGTAAATTTATATTAAAAAAATCCCGATCGATTGCTTTGGTCATAATAGTTAAGATCACCGACAAACAATTAACACGCTGTTGTTTATAAATAATCAAATCTGTAAAAACCCTTAATATAAAATAAGAAAAATATATAAAATTACCACTCTAAAAAAATATTATTTTTTTTGTTTATCGCCCATTGAATAAGTTCTTTTAAATCAATGCTTAGTATTAGACTGGATGTGTTTTAGAAGTGCGCACTTGGATTAACAATATGGGGTAGTTTGAACCCCAGATCATGGCACCTTGCCCAGCGTAAATTTTATTAAATGACTATAATCCTCTCATTGTTTTGTTTCTGTTATATTTGGGGTGGATAAGGGGTGGAGGACACGCGGGGGTTGTATCGTGCCCACGTGCACTAAGGGTTGCACTTCTATCATATTATTTTTAATATTGATCCGTGAAATTTGAAGCCCCTCACCCAGTCTATCTATTCATACTGACACTCCGTATTCTAATCGATTGGTTCTGTGTTAAAATTAATATGGGTACTGTATTAAATAGGCCAGGGGAGAATAACGGTTCAATTTTGTGGTTTTTATTTTATACGTGAATGTACAGTAGTAATCTTTTTATTTTGCCCATGCGCTTAACACACATATCAAAGGCATTGTTTACAGTTTTATAATAAAATAAGATGTGAATATGTATTAAAATTTATGATAATTCGTTCATAAGTTGTATTAATATCGTTATCTTGTATGGAGAAGATAGGCTTTGTACAATTGCGGCAGTTGAAGGGGTGAAAGGTGTTAGTGAAAAGGGGATGCATGCAAATTTCATTACACTGAATACATACACAATTATATTATAAAATATACATACAGACCTGGAATATTTTCTAACCTTTGCAAGTATAAATTATGGGATTAATCCCCCGAAAAAGAAGCTTCGTTATAACATATTTCCATGCGAGTTTTTATTGCTGTAGTTTCGGATGGATTATTTAAATACGCATACACTTATTATTTTATTATATATGAATTACCTACCTTTTTGTTATAAGAAATAATAATAATAATAATTATAGGGAAAGGTATAAAATAATAATCAGAATGTACTAAATCCTACAGTCAAATAATCAGATCAGTAAAACATCTTCATTTATTATTGTTGATACTTCATCTGAAGTTGTACGATATAAAAAAATATTAGACATATAATATAATATTAGATTTTTTTATCTCATACTTTATAATATTAGTTAAAGAATACAAACAAATACAACCAAAAATGGAGTAACTGCAAATATACATAAGTGTTTTGTTAAGTAATGTTGCAATATTTAAGAGATTTTGTATGAATAAATGCGTAGTATTTCAATACAAATAATAAAAACAAACAAATTAAGTGTAGAGGGTAAAAAATTCTTTATTTAAGTGTAAAATTTCCATTTAAAATGAAACAACAGGCAATAAGTAACCGAGCACCGGCCGTAAAAATGCAAAGGTCTACAACTGCAGCTGAAAAATTAATAAAGTCTCGCATTAGCATAAACGCGAAACACTACCGCAAACACTGGAAAAATAGGGGAAAATCGAGAAGCTTCAAGTCGTGTAAAAATTTCAGGAGGTCGGTCTGAAAAGTTTGATCGATAAATCACCACGGTCTGCTTGTAATTGCAATTTTTCCTTCACCTGTAATAAATATGCCGAACACAGGGCACAGGGGTTCAATAAGGTTTTAGACTGATTTCATTGTTTATGGGGAGTCCTGCTTGTTCTAAAATCTCCTTTTAGTTGTCGGCTTGGCTTTGTTCACTTTAATGAAAATCGTGAAAATATGCCGCCTGAACAATGCACTTGCACACTGAGACTCTCTAAGGTGAGGTAAGGAAAAACCTAGTCCGACGTGACAGGTAATAAATACGGTGAAAATATTTTAAAATTATAAAAAAATAAGATGTCTTATGAAAAAAACGTGGGTAGTTTTGGGGTTTATGTTATATCAATATTAAGTGATTTGTATAATTTTAAAAATATATATTTCATTAATAGATACCACTGATTTATCAGAAAATAAAATATGTTATGTAAACTAATAAATTTACTTTTAGACACACTTATAATAATTATACTTAATAAATCTGATCCCTTTTTAATATATGTATTTTTAACAATTTTTTTTAATTATTATTATTATAAATACTTATTATTATATGTTTTGAATTTACTATTGTAAACTTGTTAAATATTCCAAAAGATCCCATTAATATATTTGATTTTTAACTCAGAATTAAAACATTCCGATTCCAGTTTTTTTTTAATATTTTACATAAAGTCAAATATAATTCTTTTAAAAATAAGTTGTGATATTGTTAAAATATCGTGAACTCATCTAATTGTCTTGCATTCCAATGTTATAAAATAATGTTTCTAAAGAAGATGTACATGTACTCGATTTGAGAGCTTTTGATTCCGATTTGTTATAATTGGGTACTCGTTTATCATTTATAATTTATTTTATTAAATATATATTTCTAGATTATATTCAATAATTTTCAGGATAAGTGTTCCTTTTCGGTCAGTTAATAAGTCAATACTATCATTTGAGACTAAGTGGTATAATTTATTTATCTTATTTTGGAACCTACCGCTTGTTGTTATGTATTTTATTCATTATATAAATAATCAGCTTATTGTCCTGAGGTAAGCATCTTTACTGTTCAAGCACTACTGGGTGTCTTTTATATTATCAGAATGCCTTTGTCTCTCAGATATCCAGGTAGTATTAATAATAGTGCAATGAAATGACTAATTTCACCTTCTACTACCCTCTTGTCGCATTGCTGCACGTAAAGTACTAAAGGCAACTATTGCACCACCCACCCTCTTAAATTCTCACTTTAATTTATTGAAATCCTTGCGAGGTGTACCTACGACGATTCATTCTTTGCCTATATGGAATAAAATAAAAAAAACGAAATGAGTTCACTGTTCAAATTGATGGGTATACGAAAAACTGATGGATGTTCTATTTTTAATCAAGCACCCTCTGATCCTCAGCAAATTTGTTTATCAAACATCCCTTCGTATCTTGTCAACGGAGGGTATTTTCAAAAAAATATTCCCAGTCGGAATAGATTTTTTTTTTGAAGAGGAAACGACAAGAATGTTGAAATATTTTATTTTGTATTCATCAAAAAATCATTCACGTAAATTGTTCAAAGTAGGAACTATTAGTTTGTTTGATTTGTTCAACCCTTGTATTTTATTGAGTGTCATCTTGCTATCTACACTTTTCCTACTAATAAATAAAATTTGACTTGTCTGTTAAAATGTTTTTCAGTCAATAAAAACTTAGGTTGAATTATTAAGTAACTATCTTTTTTAATGGATATAACTTCTTCCTTGAGATTATAGATTGAGATCTTTTTCTTGGTAGAACTCCATATTTTATTAAAAGAAATGAAATTTTTTCTTAATTAAGTAATTTTTCTGGTTGCATTATAAGTAAATTCTACTTAAAATTAAATAAACGATGAGCAAACCAAACTTGTAGTGAATTTAAAAAAAAATGCCTCTCGTGAAAATTCATGTGTGGATTGATTCCATAATTTTAAGTCAACACATATTTAGGCTTACATTGTAATAATTTAAATAACAAGGTTTATAACGAAATAAATTAAAATTATATATAGTTAATGAATTGAAGCGTTGTATGATTTTGCAATTAATTATAGGGATGTGGTTAAGTTTGCTACGAGAAGCGGTGGCTTTCTCATCTTTTTCATACTGTCTGTGTTAGCATTGATTAATTTTAATTTTCAATTCTCTCCTCTTTTATATGTATATATTATTAAAGAGACTGACATGTCTGCTTGTTGAATATTGCCAACGGCTTCCCATTCCACATTTTCATCGGCGTATATTTTAATTAATCCCCTCTTCAGAATTTTCTCATCAGATTAGCTCGTGTATTACTTTCGGTTACCTGCTCGTATCCACACTCGTATTTGTGAACAAAATTCAACATATTACATGATAAATTAATAATAAAAAATACATTTTTCAATGATCTGTTTGTGATGTTCCATTTTTTCAATTTCAGTCAAAAAAAGTCTATAAATATGCATTTGACCTGATTCTGAATTATTTATTATTTATTAGTCTAAATTGCACATTGATTATATTTGACTAGCACTCGAATAAAACGTACGGGAAATCAAATTATATAGGTAAAAAGAGAAATTGTCGGTGCTAAGAGTCGGATAATAAAAAGTGTCCATTCAGTGTGCCTTTTAAAGAATCACTTAAAACATTAACGAATACAGAAAATCCTGGAATATATTCAATTATATAAACTCTGACTTCTAAAAGCTGAGAAGGAAATTACATTAAGAGCGCAGTTTAATTTTCATCTAATACGCAGTTATTGTACAAATTTTAACGTGTACATTCCAAATACAGGATGGTTAGGAACATTTTTAATAATACGGAAGTTTAATATCCATATTGAAGTAGGCACAAATTCTGAACAAGTTTTATATGATTAGTTTTGCTTAAATAGAAGAAGCATTTAGCAATATTTTAATTTAAATATTTGGTTCAAATCCAGATTGGCTTTGGGGAAATTATAACCTTTTTGGCGGATATTGACAAACTCGACATTTTTCATTGTAAAATGTTCAATTTTTGATAATTGATTATAAATTTTAACACTTTAATTCCTCCAGTACATTTTAGGCACTTAAAGCTTAAAGGCCTGGCCAAATAGAAGGCAAAATCCATTCGCAGCGAACTGTCAACGAGTGAAAATATATGAAAATGATTTCGCGTTCTATGTAGCCAGGCCTTCAGTGTAAATAATATAACAATAGTTTTATTAAAACAAATAAATATTTCGTTTAGCGATTGTTTAAGAGGAAAGAGGGTGTTTTTACGAATAGACATAAGCTTGTATCAGTGTACACGCATACGTACCGCACGCACATACTCTCATTACACTACTATATTGAATACGGCCCAAAGACCTGTAGGCATTTAAAATTAAATTAACAATTTCTTTCTTTCAATTTTCAATGCCGATTTATAAATTAAATATTGATTCAATAAAAATAGAATCAATGAATAAATATCTCACTAGCATCGATTGATTTTTAAATAGATAATTTGTTTAATATTTGTGAGCAGTATTTGTTGTCAGGGGTGTATATTTATATGTAAGGGGATGTTATATAGCGAGGCCAGTGCTCCCCTTCTTCTATATATCTAGAGCCTTCACTCTTAATTAATACTTTGGCCAAATTAAGATTGTCGTGAAGGAGAAGAGCCTGGCGACACAGCTTTACTCTTACAAAGACTATCTTCTCATAAAGCCTATTCTTGCTTGGATACTTAGAGAATTATACGCGAAACAACACAGATAATATATTATTATAGTCAATGTTTTATCAGAACACGCCATTTTTATTATACAATTTCTTTACGAAATATAAATTGTATACAATTTTTTGATACATCATGATAAGATGTTACAATATTAAGTTTATCGACTTAGTCTTTTACTTATTTTAAGACGGAGTGCAATCAATTGATATTTAAAATAATTCATAACCTAATTTATGGGAAAAAATAAAAAAACCTTGTAGAACTTCTAATATATACACATTATATATATATATATATATATATATATATATATATATATATATATATATATATATATATATATATATATATATAGATATATATATATATATATATATATATATATAATATATATATACAATGTTTTGATACATTATGATTAGATGTTACTATATTAAGTTTATCGACTTTTACTTATTTTAAGACGGAGTGCAATCAATTGATATTTAAAATAATTATTCATAACATAATTTATAAATACAAAAAATACAAAAACCCACTTGTAGAAGTACTAATATATATGTATATATATATAAATATATATATATATATATATGTTTTTATATATATAATAAATACTAATAGTAATAATAATAAAATAAACTTAGAATTACAAAAACATATAACCAGAGCACGCCATGAACACAAATATATTAATACCATTATATTTTTGTATATAAATATTCTAGATATTTCATCTTGCATTAAATACCTCATTTATTTAAAAACTATATATTTATAGAATTCGTTTTCTCAATTTTGCAATACAAACGTCCCTAACTTTACTTTGAGTTATTCAAACAAAACAAGTAAGAGACGTTGTTATAATTTTTTCATAGTCAATTTTATTTTTATTCCGACAGCGTGTCTGTTTTGGGCATGTCGATAAAATAAAATAAAAAAAGTCTGGCGTCGTTTTTATTTGGTTTGGTGAAAATTGAAGCGCCTGTAATTGGGACATTTTTTCACGTACGGATTCTCGGACCCGTACTAAACTGAAAAAGTGTATATAATAAAATCGCCCATTGTGTGTATTTTTAGTACAAACGCAGGTTTATTAAACAACAGAGGATCTGTCAATTGGGTTCCATTTGAAATTAATTTGTTTCTTGATAGTAAAATATATTTTTATTGATGGCAGTGGAATTTCCCTAGTTTCATATCGTCGTATTATGAAGATTCAGTGTTGAATATTTCAGATGTGCACTTCAAGGGTCATTTTCATACCAGAAAAGGGCATCTTGCATTCGACTTGAAGGCCAATAATTCTGAATTGTCCAGCATAAGCCATTCCTTTTACGATCCTTGAATAAAATTCAACTGAGAATATAGCCTTGCATCTCCTTTGATAAATTTTAGTGTAAGTGTAAAATTTTTAAGAAAAATATTCATTCAAAATCTATGGATTTGCGCTATTAAAATATGAACAGAATATACTAATCGTTTATAATATGTGAACTATGAAAAATTGAGAATATTTTAAAGGGTTAGGGTATCGCAAAAATATACCTAGCAATTTTTTTTAATCCTTAATAATTACTAACAATTTAATTAACCTACGAGTATATCACAGTTTTTAATTTTTTTCCCATACTTTTTATTATTCGATATTGAGTATCTCTAATGTTATTCTTATCGTAGTTATTGGTAAAAATATATATTTATTCTGTACACCTAAGTCTAATTCATAACATGTTTTGTATTATATGAACAATGTATAATTTTATAATTCATATTAAATAAATAAATTTTAATATATATCACAATTTGACTAACGTGTAAGTGACAATCATATATCTTTTGACTAATAGTACAAAGCCGCTGTCATTCAATTTTAATTCGAAATAAAATATTTAAGCTTATAAGTAAGTTGCCAATTAGTATCATAAAAAAATTCGGATAAATTTCTTTGTTGTATTTATTCACAAGGAAGATCATGCTTACATGTGTGTTTATAACAATCCTACCTTATTTCTAAATAAAAATTCAGTGTGTCCATTCCAATGAATATATAAACGAATTATTTATAGACCTCTCAAATACTAAAAATGTTATTTTTAGTATGATAAAACGAGCACGTGTCAATTTTTAAAGGGAATTTTTTTGTCGTACGTATCTATTATGTTGGAAATCTGAATATTATCAATATGACAACCCCTTTTCTAATGGGGTATCGTTGCGATTTCATCAGAGCGGAACAATTGGCAAAGGCACGAGGCGGCGTTTATTTCCCGATAAAAATTAATAAGAGAATGTCGAGGGTCGTCCCCAGTTTTTCTTCTTGCAAGAGCTCGTGAAAACCTGCCGCGAAAATTAAACTCGTAAAAAACTCCAATCCGACAATTCCCTCTTCTACCCCTTCGTAGAGGGTCGAAATTATCCAATAGCTTTATGCCGGCCATTTTCGAGACTCTCCACATCGCATATTTTTACTACAATCTTCAATTAGAGCCAATTGTCATAAAGAAATGCACAGTGAGATTTTATTAGGATTTGAACACGGAAATTAATATCATTTTTACAACAGACATACCATAAATACAGATTTACTCAAATCAATAGTGTTTGATATTAGATTGATTTTAGAAGTTTACGATTGTCGCCACCAAAAATGAGCATGATGTTTTTTTTCTCTAGTAAAATTCTTTATCATTAACATATGGTACATTTATAATACAAATGTCTTTATTTTATAACAAATGTTCTTTATATCATATTATATTCCAATTAGACTCTGATGGTAAATAATTTAAATTTTATAAAAATATTTCTACTTTTGATAATTCGAGTTCATGTTCATGTTTTCTATTCTACTTTGCAAATTTTATGCACTGTGTACATTTTTTTGTAAATATTATTATATTGATTATATATATATATATATATATATATATATATATATATATATATATATATATATATATGTATATATATATATATATATGGTATATATATATATATGTATATATCTATATATAAAAAGTGTAAAAAGTGTGGCGTAAAAAGTGTTAGTATAATAAAAATTAAAAAAAAAACAATTAATATGAAAATTTAAGTTTTAAAAACAAATAGGCAAAAATATCAGGTGGACAATCTGTTAATATTAATTCATATTTTGTACAATATTTTTGTTTTGTACCATTTTTGTCTTGTTTGTAAAATAAAGTCTCAAGGGCGTTTTTATAGAATTAAATAAATATTATTTTAAGCAGTTAGATAATAGAAATATCATTTTCATGTTTGAATAAAAAATATAAAATCTACTTTTTTATTAAGGCTGGGCAAATACTTTAAGTTTGATTGTTAATAGATATAATTTTAATTGTAATGCTAAACTAGTTCGACCTCGTATTTTTATTTTGTTTCTGTAGTGAAGTTTTAAATACATACAACCAGTTTGTGAAGAAGGAAAGCAGTCGTTTAAGTTGTAAAGAGATCGTTCATTAGGAAGTCTTGTTTGTTCAGTTGCCAGAGACACTATTTTGAATAGAATGTAAGTGATTCTTAAAACAGTCACTGCTACAAATTAAGGCTCAAGCTCTGATTATCAACTAAGGCATACTGAAAGAAACTTCCATCTGAGGGCTTTGTTTATTTCATTACCGGATTTATAAAGTAGTCTTTTTTTAATTGATTTTGAGAAACCTTTTTTTCAAAAAAAGGTTTCTCAAAATCAATTATTAATGATTCATATGACTGTGATTATGGGAGACTATTTTGGGGATTATTTAAATTTATTCTCGATAAGGGTTTTAATTGAATGAAACATTACACTAATCCATTTAAACTTAGTATTATAATAATTTAATATGTTTTATAACAGGTTCACCTTACTTATTAAAACCTTACTATATGTATATATATATATATATATATATATAGAGAGAGTGAGTTATATATATATATATATATATATAGATATATATATATATATATATATATATATATATATATATATACATAAAACCTACATAGAAAAAAACTATCTATAATAAAAATCACTATATTGATGAATTCTTAGTCCAGGATGAAAAGGCAACACAAAAATAAAATTATCGGGATAATATAAAAATATATGCATATTGTATATAAATTTTCCTTCAAATTTATTGCATTTTGGTGATTATAATGTTGTTAATTTATTAATTTATTTATTTATGCCCCAAAGTGCTTTAATGAGAGGGGGTTTTATACACAACAACGTGTTAATTGTCTGTCGGTGATTTTAACTATTGCTAGTTACACAGATCACCGACTTAATAAACAGTATTTACCTTACAATACAGGAAATCAGAGTAAACCTGGATCAAGACCATCGATTGCGATTTTATTAATATTATTCTCGATCTTCCAGTCGTAATAACCGATCAAATCAATTTAAAAAAATGATTTGAACCCATGACGACTGAGTTTGTAGTCACTTATCTTACCCTCTGAGATATTAAGCCGGTTTAAGGTTAATATATTTTTTTTAAAGATAGAGTAATACAAAAGAACGAAGTGCAGCTTTATCTCGATTGACGCAAATTGTTAACAGAACACTTTTATCTTCTGTTACTCCTTTGTTACACGTCTTCTTTTATTTCCCCTTCTAACCCCGTTCGTACTGTGTTATATAAGATTATTCATTATGGTACGGATAAAAGAAAGGGTTTAAAATTGTTAAACTACCTGAATATTGTTTAGTTAATTCATTAATGAGTAAGTGGCAAAAGGCCGCAAAGTCAGCGATGCCTTTAATTACGGAAGGCGAATTTAGTGATTTACAACCGGACATTTTTACCCCTCATAGAAACTGCGGGGTTGCTTCATAAATATACTGAGGGTTGAAATTTATCGACTAGACTTTCCAACCAACTGCGATACACGTTTACTATGATATTTAGCATTTAACTATTACGAGTCGTGTACTAATCTCCAAGTATGCTCTATAAAATAAATTGAATGATGGCGATGTTACGGTATCTCTTTTAAGAAGTGAGTGGCTCAAAGAAAAGTAAGTGGGGTTGGAGGGTGGTTTTGATAACCATTTTTATTTTACGATCATCCGTCAGCTTTTACGAACCAATCAAATCTGTTCACCACTACCGAATATAAAGAGAATCTTGTCTATCAACTCTGCCCTGATCGACCAATAATAATCAGATCAATGCCCTAACAAGAAATATACTACCAGTAAATCTGAATCATGTTAAAATATTTCTTTGAAATATAAAATTCATAGAATCAAGCTCAATCATAGAAAATTGTTTCTACGTGATTATAGTGGATTTAACAAATTTTTCTTTATAGTATTTATTTTGAGTTTTATGAGTTTTGAAAACGCTTTATATATGTATTTTATGGGTATTTAGTTTTTTTACCTGAAAATGCATATTTTTATATACAGTTTTTTTAAACACTTTATTTTCAACATAAACACAGCTGAGGGAATATTTATAGCAGTTATTCAAATGAAAAATAAAAAGATGGAAGCAGCTTTTTTATACGTATTCTTCAATATTTATAAATATTTTGCAATCCTCATATTATCTGATATTTTCAATATTTTGCAAGTATTTTTTTAAACGTGATTGAACCAATAAAGACACTCGAAATTTGCTTGAGTTGGTAAATTTATTATGTATTTATTTATACGGTTTTACGGTACGGTTTTTGTGATTAAAATAAATTCCAATGTCAGTCTTGTGTGGGCGCTACGCCGAAAATGTAGAACTTATTCCCGCAGTCGAGTGTAACGAAAGAAAGAAAGAAAACATAATCTTCATTAAACAAACGCGTCGTCGTAAATATCAATTATTTGGAATTACTTTTTTTTCTAACTTTAACGAATTTTTGTTTTGACCAGGTCCCCTTCGCCCGGGGGTGTCGGAATGTTGTGTGCTTATATGCGGGACAGAATTAAAGGCATAAATTCGCAAATGCTACACGAAAAGAGCCTGTGCGAGTGTTCTTTCTAATGAAAACTTTGCCGTGTACGATTTCTAGATAAAATTTATCGTCACAACTTATTCCAGAGAAGGGGCCAGGTTCCCCATTGTCGTTTGTGTTAATGTATTTTGGTTGAGAGATGCTAAGCATGCTGTTTGAAAATTCAATCTCATAACACTGATTTATTCGCTTACTGTGTTTTTGTAAAAATATTGAAATTAATTATTTGTTTTTTCCGTCATACAAATAATTTTTAATATCATCAAAATCGAGGTAATGTGTATTGTATAGTGTGTGGGAATTGTTACGGTATTGATGTATTAATGTCGTTAATTTGATATAATCTCTTTTGCTACGACGGCGTAGTACTCCATAGTGTTCATCGTAGCAAGTACATACAAACAATGGTTGGTCGAACCGCAACAAAGCAACACCAAATCGAACATTACTAACCAATACCACAACAATTCATTACCTTTTACGACGACAAACCAGGACATTTTTCAAGTGCATCTGAAAAATCGAGTGTACCAGCTAAATAATCAGACACGATTATTCACTGTTGTGTGCTTAATACTAGTAATTAAATAATCGTAATAACAGTTTTTCACATTGCTATAAAAGAAAGAACGTTAAAAGACTTCTTTGCGATCTGGATAGAAATTTGGCCGCCTTCCAAAGGCGTGTGATTTAACGAACCGTGAAAATTTTCTCGATCCTGTTGGCTTTTCAACGAGAGCAAATACTTTCATCTTGGCCAATATAATGTGGACTGCTTAAGACCAATATTTGTATCAAAGTCGTGGAATGAATACATTCTTTCCATGGGGTAAAGCCAATATGTTTTTAAGGATACTTTTTTAACATTCAGCCAAATAATTTCGCGATGATTCTAAAATAATGTTCTCTCTAATTTGTCAAGGATGGGTATTCTTTACTTAATGATATTGGTAATGGGGAGCAGTTGTATGGATAGGGCCTTTAAATCAAATCGTCAAATCGCATGCGAACAAGTAGAGAGATATAATACAATATCGAGGAATAGTCTGGTTGAATTCCATCGTTCCATGATAAATATTGGAGCTGATGTAATCGCATTTGATTCACAAACGCAACGCAATCTACAAAATGGATTTACCAAACAGTAACACCATGCTTTTCCCATACACAACCGCCGTTGTTGCTTTTAATATAATATATTCCGATTTTGACATCCAATTAAACCACAGTTTAAATTATGTGCCGCAAACCATAAAAAGTAAACAATGAATTCATTGTTTAAAGTGTCTGGACAATCTCGTTTTTTAACATTTATTTTATTCAAACACTTTCAATGTTTTTTTTTTTTATTAAATATGATATTTACTATGAATTATCAACTATGTGTTTAGATAACTTACATTCAAATTAATATTTGATATGATTATAATCAAATAATATTAACACTGTAGGAATTATTTTAATGTGGGATTTCATCCAGAATACGATCGATGACAATTTTTTTATGTATTAAAATTAGATTTTGAATTATGAACAATTTTTCTTGCTCCATTTAATAGAATTTCGTCAAATTATGAGACCTCTTTTTTACATTATTTTCGTGATAAAAGTAAACCTGAATGAATATTTTATGGTTTAAAATTCTAATAGTAATATTTTTTTAATTAAATAGTCTCGATTTGCACAAAATAAACCCCACAATCATTCATCGTAAAATGTTATTTAATTGTTTAATTCCTGATTGCAAAATTCCAAGCATTGTTTCTAATTATTGTTATGTGATATGGGAACACGTTATGAAAATATTTGCAGTTTGCGGAGTATTTCATAAAGTAATTGGTTTCGTAATTGAAATGTTGTTCAAATATATGTCTTTTTGAGTGATTATATTAATAATGTGGTAGTTTTAAGCCCCTGTTTAGCACGTGCTTACCACTGGTCATAGATTATTCCCCTTTGTAAATATTTGGTTTGTTGTTGTGTTTATAGCAGTGCACTGGCAGACATATCGATCATCTCTCTATTTCACTGTACTTCGATAATACATCATTCACATATCAATAAATAATATTCGACGACAAAAAAATAGTAGCCCTTAGTCAGGTAAAGGGAACTTCAATAAAGATAGTTATTTGAGACCATTTTTAATTTTTAAGCATTTTTTTAATAACTGAAAACAGTTCTTCTATAAAAAATATAATTTGTTTTGTCTTAATATGACATTTGTTTAAAGCTGGACAATTAATCAATTTGTTCATGTATGTTGTACTGAAAGCACATGATCCAAAATCTATTCATGGCTACTCTAACCCATAGATTTAATATTTCTGAAATTGCTATTTATTATGACTATATTCGAAGGCTAAATATAATGGCACAAGTTTACGGATGCCAATACTTAATATTGTATTGTATGTACACACAATCCTTCAGGCTGTAGACCGATGTTACTCAATGCACAGGGTAAATATCAACTCTATGTATTTTAGCATAAGATCGATTATACAAAAAAATAATTTCATGAATGTATGTTTTTCTAGTCTTTACAGACAGAACAGTTTTATTAGATTTTAAAATATCTTATTAATATCCGTCGAGATTTGAGAATGTTGTTCGAAGGGGCCGGTTATTTGAATTAATTAATTTTAACCCTCGTTTTTTCACTAACGACTCCGCCAAATGCAATATCATACATTACTTGCACAATTTTTAGTTGATGATGTTACCGTTTGTTGTCGAAAAGAGTCATGTCGTTAGCATTTTATTATTACATGCAATTTATTATTAATTAATAAAATATTTATTTCACTGTTAAGCGTCTGCTACGCGCGGCGCTGCCGCTGCCGCTACGATGCTGCTATGACGCTGCTACGAAATTATAAGAAACAACATTGTATTTATGTATTTATTTGAGAGTAGATTTCCATATCGGCCAAGATACGTTACATATAGAAAAACTATCAAATATTTGCTTACAAAGGCATGTATTTTATATGGAATGAGAATGGTGGTTATCCGGAAACATGGGTACAGAGACCGGAATTCAGATACGCCATGATGACCGGGACTGAGGGCCACAACTCAAACATACCATCATATATCAATCTGTGATACAACCCTCGTATTGTTGGCAAAAGCGATCACTATGTCCTGTAGGAAAACATGCAAAAAATATGAATAATTATATTGGGAAAATGTCATTGACGTACTATTTTATTCCATAAATACAGACTTTTATCATTAAAATGCACTCAAATACTACGTAAGACTAATTTTTCATCATTGTCTGAGCCACCTTGTGGCCCAGTGGTTAGTGTAACGAATTCGTGAGTGAAGACTCCCGGGTTCGATTCACGGCACCGGAGTCACTTGGTAGATCTAGCTTAGCAAACTAGATCTTAAGTACTCATTGCTGTGTGGTGGCCTGGGAAACCATCTCTACTATATTCTCCCGTAAAGGCCAAGGTGGCCTGGCCAACCCCTTATAAAGGGACTCCCGCCAATAGGGAAGGCGTCACGATATAGTCTGAGCCGCCTTGTGGCCCAGTGGTGAGTGTGACGAATTCGTGAGTGAGACTCTCGAGTTCGATCCACGGCTCCGGCAAAAACAGTGTCCACTGGCAGGTCTAGCGTAGCGAACTAGACGAAGCACTCATTGCTGTGGGTTGGCCTGGGAAACCACCCCTACTATATACTTACGTAAAGGCCACGTTTTATTACATAGACTTCCGTAAAGGCATGTTATTAAAACAATATTTTATAAAATTGTTCTATGATTTCAAATAATATACGAGCTCCACGTGTAACGGATAAGAATATAATATTTGCTAAGGAATAACTGAATAAATATTTATTTCATTATTATTATTAGCGTAATAACTCAGAAGACGCGTGGCTACAAATACTGTGGTCATGGGCTCAAATCACGCTCAAGTAAAAAAAATGATTTGATGGGTTATTACGACTGGGAGATCTCGGTTAATATTAATAAAATCTCGATCGATCGTCTTGATCCAGGTTTACTCTGATTTACTGTATTGTAAGGTAAATACTAATTAATTAAGTCAGTGACTTGTGTAACTAGTAATATTAAAGATCACACGTTTAATGTCTAACAAAACCCTCTTAAAAACAAGCTCCAGTAGATAAGTAGGTCCTTTGGTATTCCAGAGAACTGTTTTCTCTTAATTAAAAAAAAAATAATAATTTAAATCCTTCCCAAAAAGCCGTATAATATAAACTATAACTGAATGATAAAATAATTAACGTGTTGTTATGTCCAAATAAATTCTCCTCGTAGCGTATATAAATAAATAAAAAAGGCTTTAAATGGATTGACTGTAAAGATAAAGTTTATCTAAGATAAGAGGAAAAGTTTGATAAGTTATGTAGTTCGAAAATTCTATAACGCGACTATAAAAGGTTTTGTTCATTGAGTTAAGTTTGTTGGTAGATTTAATGGTTTCTGTTATTTATTTAAATTATAATTAATATATATAATACAATTTCTTTATTATGCATAAGTTTTTACAATGATTGATACAACAATACATCTTTGGAAATAGACTTTGGTGTAAAGATAATATACCTATAACTAACATGAGAATGTTTTATTAAAATTTGACATTAATAATAGTATTGAATTATAGAACGAATGGGGAAAAAATAAAAACCCATTTACAAATATGAAAATTAATAAATAATAACAATTTATATAAACAAAAAAAATATATAATGCTTAAAAACTAAATAACAATTTGTTTGTGCAAAACCAAATTTGAGTTGAGTGGATTATTACAAATTTTATTTTATTTTTAAAAATAATATCAGTTTTAGAAGTCCATTGGTAAAATTATAATTAATATTCATGAGCATGGATAGAATAAATTATCATATCATTTTGCTATTTATATGAGCCCGTGTTGAATTTCAAGTAGAGTTTCGAATAGATGACAATAATGGGATAGTGTTGTATGGGATAGAGTAAACTGGATAGATATTCGATTCCGACGCCTAGTCTCTTATAGGATAGAAGACAAAGCGACGATCCCGCAATAACGACTTCTACATACAAATAGCTGATAAGGTGTTTTGTACTTCACCGAGGATATCTTTCAGGCGCATCATTGACACCACATTAGGGTGGATGGGGGTGGTGAGAGATGTCACCCTGTCTATTTATTGTACGCCAACAACGCACACGATCCCAAATGCAATTCCACCTCACTGCGATACTTCACAATATACATTTTCAATTTTAAATACTACGTTGAGTGATATAGGGTTAATATTGTGCGGTGGTTCCCCTCGTGTCCCGAATCAAAGGAAATTATTGCTACTCTCTTGCGAAACCGCTTTAACTCCCTTTGAAGATTTAACCGTATTATTCTGTAAGGACTGTTATTGCTAAATGACATGGAAATTACTAAATTTGTGCGGTATGTAGAAACACTTGGGACTATTCTCTTTTCAGGGATGGTCCAGTTTCATCTTCACACTTTGAATATTATTTTATCATCTCATCAAGCTGTTTACATTATAAGGGTTTTTTAGAAAGGTTTTTACAAGTATATGTATTTTTTATTAAGAGAACACAATTCTCTGGAATACTAGATAACCTACATATTAAATGGAGCTTGTTTTTGAGAGAATTTTTTTTAGAAATAAAACGTGTTAATTGTCTGTCGGTGATTTTAACTATTACTTGTTACACAGGTCACCGACGTAATAATCAGTATTTACCCTACAATACAGGAAATCTAAGTAAACCTGGATCAAGACGATCGATCGGTATTTTATTAATATTATTCTCGATCACCCAGTAGTAATAGCCGATCAAATCAATCAAATGCTTTGTTTATTTAAGTTTGATTTTCAACTCTCTTTTTTTATTCAAATGTTTGTAGAGAAATTTTAAAATTTTAGACGAGAACACTTATCAAAGATCGTGATTATATATCATACTGCATATGTTACGATATTACCCCATTTATTCATTATAAATAAAAAATAGAATAATGTAATGTAATGCGTAATCTCCTACTCCTAATAACTGATCCAATCAATTAAAGAAAAATGACTTGAGCGGAATTTCAACCACAGTATTTGTAGCCCTGTGCCTTATCCCTGAGTTATTCATTAATTTTAAAATGTTTATTTTTAACAATGAACAATTTTCATTGACATATTACTTTTCTCATAATATTATTTTTAAATTTATTATTAATAAATATGTCATAATTGTGTCCCTGAAACACATCTTCCTCCTCTGTTACAGACACACATTCGTTAAGAATGTTGCCTGAAAAGGCTTCGTCTTCATCCCCCATACCGACAATACTCTATAAGCAAACACCTCATAATGCAAGTCTTATCCCATTCCACGTCTAGAAAGTTCACTAACTAATTTTCAGTGACCGCGGACACGACATTCTTAACACAATGGACGAGACGTCTCTTCGAGATTTTAATAGCAGCTCTCTGCAAAAGTTCCACTTTACACTACAACTGCAACTAAACTTCTTGCGTTTTAATATCCTTCCCTTACACTACCTAGCCGTTTATGTATGTATGCAGACGTATTCTAGGGCCAGGCACTCACACTCTCTTGAGAGATCGTTGTCTAGACTCTAATTATCACTTAAATAAAAATGAGAACTTGCCGTTGTTTAACCAATATTATGGTCTAAGAATAGTATATTTTTCAGTGAAAAATTTTTTTAGGCAAATTATCGTAAATTTTATTAATACATTCACATTTTGGGGTATTTCAGTAAACAATATCATGTCGATTTATTTATTATATCTACCTAATATTTAGATTAGTGAACTTTAAACATTATAGTACATGACTCTCAAAAAAAAAATTATAAAAACAAATAACACAACATGCTCACATTTTAATTAGGATTTTTTTAAACAAATTTATTAGGTATGCTTTTATAAATTAATAACTGGATTTAAGAGTACTTGAGATGTATACTTGATTTGTAAAAAATATGGGTTAATTTTTTTTTATTATATATTATTTATATTTAAACTTTCATTTGCATAATATCTCAATGTTTGAGAAGTGGTAAAATACCTTCGAAATTTCACCTACAGGATGCGGGAAATGAGTTATGGCCACAAAGTTTTGAAATGTACGGTCAAATATCGACGTTGAATTTTTGAAAAGCTGTCCTGAAAAGTTTAAACTGAAAGGAGAACTGTGCCAAGAAAAAGTTGTGGACTACGCCAACTAACATTATGTGTTTCAACGTTTAGTTCAATATGATGTATTAAATTTAATGCTAAAGTTATAGAGGATATATTTAATCAATTAGCTTTACTTTTTTTTTAAATATCATTATCAATATGTATCAATATTATTTTCAATGGGCAGTTTATTATCTATGAAAAGGAACTAATTTCAACCTTTTTTATATTTTCAGATTGCTTGAAATCGTGTGGAATCAAAAGGTAAGATTTATCTTTTTTAATGCAATACATGTGTAGGGTATAAAGGTATTTTTACCATGAATACAATTTGATATTGTTTTCTTTAATATTTAAAAAATGTTATTTAAGGTTTAATTAAGAGAATAGGTTAATGTCATCTTTAAATATCTGTTGGTATAACATTATTGGTATAGAGTTAAAAATCTAATACTTAACGAATCTAAATCAAAACATATTTATTACACAAATATGTACATTAACCATTCAAATTGATGATTTAGTATTTTTAATATGTCAAATTATAAAAATATTACTTAACAATATATGTAACAAGTTATTTAAGAGGACATTTTTTACTTTATATAATAATTCAGAAAAGTATTATTCCGAATGTTTTGTCATGGGGCTTAAATTCTATACTCTGTTATAAGGTTGCGAAGTTATAATTCCAATCATTTTTTTATAAAATACCTCTTAAAGTCTTAAAAGATAATTATTTGATATTTTTTTATTATATGTGATGGAATCGTTCTGTCTAATAATACATGATTCAGATGAAAGCCTCCAAATCGTTAATCAGCGAAAA
Organism: Agraylea sexmaculata; assembly: GCA_022606485.1. Lineage (NCBI taxonomy): Eukaryota > Metazoa > Arthropoda > Insecta > Trichoptera > Hydroptilidae > Agraylea > Agraylea sexmaculata. The sequence goes on from JAGTTH010002549.1 coordinate 25,425, forward strand.
GTAGGCTCTATGGGTTGTTATCACGAAGACCTCACCCCAATAACAACAACAGCCACCATTCATTATATTTATTACACCAATGCACTTATGAATATTAATATGTAAAATGTATATTGGTATTTTCACTCATTATGCAAATTAATCGCCGTTTTTCAAATGAGCCGCTATAAATTGGCCTCTCGACAAAATTAATTACCGTTGCATATTAAATATTATCAAACACATATATACATATTTTATGTGAAAAACACACCAAATAGTGAACTTATGTTTATTCGTTTCAATAAATTTTTTAACAAATTTAATAAACAATTCATTTGCTAGCTTATTAAGCGAGTTTGCAATCACGGAAATTGTTCACTGAGTTGAAAACTTTTGGATTTTACATAATTATTTCGTTTAATATTTACCATCTGCATGTAGTAATTATTTGCTCGAATTATAAAGCTTATTCAGTTTTCAATAATATTTTAACCTATTTTGCATATTATTTCACACCAACCAAAAAATAAACATATTTCCGAACAAATAATGATTTTGATCATTAATTTATTCCATTGTTGAAAAGCAAACTATAATTATGATAGTACCTATTTTGAATAGTAGAGCAAATAATATGCTTTTTACTAGAATATGTACATTTTTGTATCGAAATTAATGTCTAATAATAATAGTAGTGTAGAATTTATTCACCTTGAATAAGTCTTCTTTTATAGACACATATTTTAAATTTGCACCCCGATTGTTAATTGTACACGTGCCTTGTTTAAATTGAATTTGGCAAACCGTTTAAGATAGCCGGTCTAATTTAAAAAAGTGCGCTGGTACGTGAACCTGGCACCGTCAGCTCGAATAATTAATTGTTTTTTAGTCCCGATAACATCTCTTCTGCTCAACAAGGGTAAGGGTGATCCTAAGAGTTATATCCACTAAACACCACTTCGTTTTATCGATACAATGCTAGACATTAAGTGAAAGTTAACTCTTTACGATTTATTATTTGGAGAATTCACACGAGTATTATATAAATATAAATATTAATAATAAAATTAATATATTATAAAGTAAACTTAACTTGGTGGACTTTTAGTCCGTGAAAATATTTATAGGATAAGTTATCATAATTATCGAAAATAATATTACTACCCACTACTAGTATAAAATTAGTTCATTGATTAATTAATATATTTTTTTAAAACTTTTGCGTCACCCTACGTTTTCTTAAAATACCTCACTGATTAATTTCAATCTTTTTTAGTATACTTATTTATTATTATTAAGTTGTGTATATATTATAATTTCTTTATTGCTTTTACCATAATTCATATAACAAAACATCTCTGGACATAGTCTTAGGTGTAAAGAATATATAAATCTTTTTACCTATAACAAACTTTAGAAAGTATTAAGTTTAAGAAAGAATTGGATAAAAATAAAAACACATTTACAAATATGAAGACTTATAAATAATAATAACAATTAAAGCAATATTAACAAAATAATTACAAAATCTAATGCTTAAAAACAGTTTGTTTGGGTAAAACCAAATTTGAGTTGAGTGGATTATTAGGAATTTTCACATTATTTTTGAAAAACAATATCAGTTTTGGAAAACCAACAGGGATGTCTTTTAATCAATGAATATTTAAAATCAAGGAATATAAGTATGTGGAAAAAAAAAAAAAATTATAATCTATACATTTAAAATCACCACGTAACAAATTAGAGAAAAGTTCTCGGTCATGAATTGAATAAATTGTTAAACCGCTCCTTATAAATATTTGTTTAAATATCCATACTTCCTATCAAATTTATATCTTAATGCTTAAAAATTATCTATTAGGATTTCTTCTAGCTTAATAGATTTTTTAACAAATTTTTTAGATAAATTTAACTTTGACTTAAAAATGTGTAATTTTTTTAATACGTGTAATTATTCTCTTTAGAATGCAGTATTTGCACAAAGTTGTTGAGTTGCATCGTTAAATACGAAACGACGACAGCTTCACTGAAAAGTTCACCGGAAATTGTACCCCAAACGTTTACATTAGCCACCGGCATGAGGGTGCTCTGCCTGTATTTTTACTCTTATTTTTAATTAAAAAAAGAGAACCTTAAAGACGAGCGGCGCAGCGCAGCGTGGGGATGATTCTCGAAGACCTTTCACCCCTGTCTAGTTAAGTTCGGACTACAAATTAGTTGGCACAACAACACAAAGGTCGACCGATTCGGTTTTAATCAAACCGTTCCTGTGCAATGCAAATGCGGAACCGACAATAAGTGTGGGGCGATGGAGAATTTAAAATGATTTACATTTGAACCCTCAACATCCCTCTTCAGTGCGCTCGTGTTAACATAAGATATTGCCGACGGGGGATGATGTTTTGCTGTCCTAAACAAATATTGTTTACCTTACAACTCACATCTTTTTATTCTCGAATCAGATCAATTCAATCCACTGATGGACAATCTGATTTTTTCGAAGCACTTGAGAGAGACAACAAGGGCGATTTACTTCAAAAGAACCTTAAATATTGAACATTTTTTGGCATTTCTTATTGACATTAATTTTAATAAATACTATTACAATTTTCCCAGTAGTTTAGGAATTAAAATAATTTCTTGTTGGAATTTTTTGAATGAATTGAATTAAAATTTGTTTAGATGCCAAATAAAAGCCTGGTATATGAATCTAATCAGACTATATGAAGGAACATACCATATTAAATAATTCCATATACCTAATATCTACATGAGTAGGCCATTATCAAAGACGACTTAAAACCATTTTTTTCGAATGGTTTTTATTATAATTCATATTATTCAGAAACTGTCCACCCTTAACATTAATATCGTAAAAAAACCGGCTCAAACCTATTTAAAAATAGAGTTGAATATTAACTTTATTATAAAAATTGACTCCTTTGTTCGTAATGTACTTGTTAAAGTAAAAAGATATATTTTTTATTGATGACGAGTCATATTTGATACTAGGCAACTCGATAATCGAATAATTTATAAAATAACATTAAACGATGAATGAATCAAAGTAACATCCACCATTTTTTTTTACCCCTTTGACAACATTTTAATTATGTGAATTACTGAAGGAGGTATCTGATTATTTTATTTGAACAAGTAACCTATAGATTTCTTAGTCAGAATATATAATCAACTAGCAATGTTTATGGTTACACATTAAAAATGTAGTTTAATTGAAAAGCGAAGGTACAAATGAAGGACGGTGGCTCATCTCCGGCCCCAAAAACCTTCCTATTTGGAAAGGTATCCAATTTATTCGTTTATCTACATCCCTTTTGTTGTCTGCTAAAAGGTTTCGCCCATTCCACATTCATATACATATGCGCACAGATAATGTAACAATGACTTTTTGAAGTTTTAGGATAGGGATAAGGGATGCCGAGTAGAACTTATAGCAAAATCACATATTCTCGTTTTGTTGGCAATAGTACAATATGTGAGTACATGAGAGAACATGTTGGAATGCAAATGCCATTTCCGACATGGAATGTACTAAGTGGTGGTCGGTTTGATGTAGAATTTAACTCAATTCAAATACCACCAAATTATTTTTAAATACAGCCATACGGGAATTTATTAGAATTCCCACATTACAATCGCTGACCTAATTCGAATAGCGTAAATATTCTTAACGCTGGCGTGTCGTAAACATATTGTTTCATTTTTATATAGTGTGTTATTCTAACAATTTAATTAAATTGATATTATTCCAGTATCATAACTATATGTATATAAATTTAATTGAATAGATATTGTAGTGAGGATGTCCGGGAACAAGGACCAGCGATGACGTTTAAAATGGCCACATCCATAAATCAGTTTGTTTCACCCTCTATGTTTATCAACACACTTAGCATTTTAATATGTTCAACTAACATGCTTTATGTGGTTACATATAACATTCGTATAACTATACAACTATGTTATTTGAACACTTCAACGGCCAGTTAAATTAAATTCATAGTATGCTGAAAATCTAAATGCGCACACGCTGGAAATATGAAAAATGGCAAAAAGGTATTTTTTCATCAATAACTTAATAATAAGTGGACAAATCGATATATTCTGGAATACACATTCTTTACCATCAACGAAATGAATATTTTTTTTTACAATTTATTTAATTAATATAAATTTACATCAATTGGTGTGTTATGATAATTAATTTAATAATTGTGAAATTAAGCCTACAGAAATAACAATCATTATGTTCATACTTATAAATACATTATACTTTAATAATATTATGTGGGAAAAGATAATAAAAACCCACTTGTTACACATTTCATAAGTAAAAATAAAAATAAAACAGATACACTTTAAGAGATGTTGCTCAAACATTTTATTAAGTCAAAATTTATGTTTATTTGAATAAATAAATGAATCATTCCTCTGTAACAAAACGATATTTTTTTAATTATATTGTACACAGTAATTAATTAAAGTGAATGTATAAAATACCTTATATGGTAATATGTGTAATTAATATATTTTTTGATACTAAACTAAAGCTCAATATCATATATAGTCATATATCATAGTTTGAGATAATGGCGAATTAGTGAAAAAAAGTCACGATTTTAACAGAACTATAAATTTATGGTATAAATTTGAATTAGTTACAATGTGGTATAAGTCAATTACTTCTTTTATCTTTCCAAATATAACACAATTATAAAAAATACCTCTATTTTAACTACCAGAACTAACAAAAACTGGAAATGTAAATTTTTTTATTATACAATTTCTTTATTCAATATAATTTGCGTACAATGTTTTGATACATTATTATTGGTTGTTACAATGTTAAGTTTATAGACTTAGTCTTTTACTTATTTTAATACGGAGTATAATTAATTGATATTTAAAATAACTAATAAGTCATAACATAATTTATGGGAAAAAATACAAAAACCCACTTGTAGAACTACTAAAATATATATAAATATTATACATAATAAATAATAAAAAAATAAATAATAAATAAACTTAGAATTACAAAAACATATACTTAATACTATATGAATAAAACAAAAATATTGTGAAACACGAATATAGTAAAATCAATAATGACAGACAAAATCAGATGTGTTTGTGAAAAAAGATATGTTAAAGAATTTTTAAGGAATGTCTCTCAACATTTCAGTGGTAATTTAAAATTTCGCTTATTTGAAACATATTTGATTTTGTTAACATTTTGTATTAAAGAGTTAGTGGAGAAGTTAACCATTTTGTTATAGTGTTTATTGCTTAAGTCAGTGATAAACTCCTCTACTGTTTTCATTTTGATACTCTCATGAATTTCTCTAAGGTACGTTCCAGGACCCAAGTTTAATATCATTTTAAGGCACTTGTTTTGGATTATTTGGAGCTTTTGTATATGAGTTTGAGCCACGGTAGCCCAAGCAGCACATCCATATGAGATAAGGGGCCTAATGGTAGACTTATATATGAGAATCTTATTTTTAATGGATAATGTGCTGTTTCTATTGATTAAAGGATATAGGGTATTGATGGCTATGTCAGTTTTGTTAGTAATGTATTTAATATGTTTGGCCCAGTTGAGTTTCGAAAATGTAAATTTAACACAGTTAATTTTTTTCTCCCGAAATATTGATGATCAGACTAAGCGCGTTTTTTGAGTATACCCCCGATATATTTATTTTTAACGTTTAAAATATTTTTAATTCTTCTACAATGAATGATAAAATAGCTTGTATCATTCATTTGCTAAATTTATTTTGTATGCAGTATATAAATTAATTAATAGTCATCATCTATGGTTAGCATGATTCATTGAAAAAGTTCCACCGTCATGGTGCACCATTGAATTCAGTCGTAGTATCGGTCAAACGATTACGTATAAAAAGCATGCGGGTTCGAAATTCGCATTATCAATACCCGGGGGTGTGTCACCAAAAGGGGTTGGATAGAGAGGGTTGCATAGGTTCTGATAAATCCGTTAACGATCGCGTAATCCCGCTACCAGTACTACAGGGGTTCAACAAACACAACCCTTATCTTCCAGCAGACTAACGGGGATATTGAAAGTGTTATCACGATTCAACGTGATAATGACTTCACCCACCCACACACACCCTCACCTCCAGACAATTAAAATCACAACTTTTATCCGACACCGTGAATTCGAATTGAAATTCAGTTAAGGCTAAACATGTGCCTCCCCTTTATCACGAACCATAAACTTTTAAATGAAAATATCATCTAAATCGAGGATGGGCGTGTTTGAATTTGAGATATACTCGTAACTCTTTTGGTTATTTATTGAGTGATGTTATAATTTAATAATATACAAATTACATTCTATCACTTTGGTGAAATATACGATTGGTGAGATCAAATCAATTAATAAAATACTGACAAATTGATACCACAGATATATTAGCAGCCCATACAATTGGATATATAAATATCAAGATGGCGGTCCAAGTAGACGACATTGAGTGAGGCAACACTAATTGTTTAAGCGCGCTAAATCGCAATTTGTGTAAGTTCTCGATATAAATAAATGTGCCTTGAGAAAATAACAATGTATATTAATTCACATATATTATTTATTTTTATTTGATATTAGTTTTTTATTGATTTCATGTCTTTAATATTATAATGTTGTATTTTTTTTTATTTTGTAAACCATCGTAACGCATTGGATTATCTGTAAGGTTATGGTGGTTGTAGTTTATATATATTAAAATAAATAAATCAATAAATAAAAGATGTTTTACAGTGTTTAAACCCTGTTAATCACCTTATTTTGAGTGTTGCTTCAGTCAAACTCATCTACTTGGTCCGCCATCTTGATATTTATTCATATATATATATCGACCGTATCAGCCAAAAACGTCAAATAACTAATATGTAATATATTTTTAGATTATTTTTTATTATTATTTTAATATTGTGCAGTTTATCACATTTTTTTAAATAATTATAATATTTTCATGTGTATGGTGTAAATAAATTTATCAAGTACATATTGTTTTGAATTTATGAATAAAGTTAAAGTTTGAAAAAAGCTTTTATACCAAATTAAAAACAAGTGATTTTAAAAGTGCTCTCGTTTCATAATATATTATTTAATATTCAAGTTCATAGCAAAAATTTAATATTTCCATCACGGCTCAACTGAACCTATAGAATATGAATCGAAAACCTAATGACGGCGCCTCTCTCAGGCTTTTTATTCACGAATACAAGAATAAAAAAACTTTCATAAGATACTTTATGAGAGGGAAGATTGAAGGCAAACAGAGGAGACAATCTTTCCGCGTTCACAAATCGGATTTGCCTGAACAAACCTAGGCTGGCGATGCAATTTTCATGTCACGCTTCCAATCCAATAGGTAAAAACCTCACACAGTTCAAATAATAAACGGGAATGAAGGCTTCAAAGGTATATTCGACTATGGCTACCCTGAGCCACCCTAAAACCACCACCGTAGCCTTTTATCTCTTTTAATTTTTACACGGCGAAAGCATAAACTCCCTCTCTCTTTGCACTTTCTTCGGCCAAAGTTTGCGAACTAGCTTTGTGCATTTATGAGGTATACAGCTTTAGAATATCCAATCGTGATTTATTTCTAAATAGTCTGTTGAAATTCAGATTTTAACTAAAAATTAAATACTCAATACGTTTCATATTGTAATATTCCACGTTCAACATATCTGTTAATATTATTATTTACATCTCTCCGGCAATTAAGAATCTTTCAAATGCATAAATATTAATGATGATAAAACCCTACGCAAGCCACTATATAATTTAACGTTAATTAAATGTTAGAATTTCTCTGTTGGGCGATTTATGCCAACGACTTTAACAGCAGGGGGAAGTAAATATTCTTGGGGGTTGAATGTGTAACCTTTTATTGCATCCTTCATTTACATGCAATCATAATATTTCAATTAACTGACTAGCTTGCATTTATAATGCTCATTTAGATAATTAGTCCCAATGTGGGAGAAATAAGCTGTAATAATTTAAATAAAAATATTGTCTGCGATAAAATTATATTTTTATTTTAAATATTATTTACAATTAATGATCGCGTGATGGAATGCCATAATTTAAAGAAATAAGTTTGTGGTCTCTGAAGATGACTACATGTTGGTAGTGGAAATTTCTAAGACTGTAATAAAAATATAGTGGAAATTGCTAACTTATTTCTTTAAATATTATTAAATACAGCTCGGTTTTCAGATATGATAATATCTAATATTTAACGGTACCTACTCGATTTCCCTCGGTGTCTGTACAGACAAATTAAATTCGACCAAAAGCTTCATGGCACATAAATAAGTCTAACATTTATACAAAATTCATAAGCCCAAATTGAAAGTTGAAACAGACATGAAAGCCACGCTGAATCAATTACCCGTGAATTTCTCATGTTAAAACATTAATTATTTGCAATTTATGATGTTTGTATATGATATTTTAAAAGACATGATACTGAAGACTTTCCGTGTTCACATCATGGCAAAGACAAACACCATAAGAACAGACTTCTACAATAATAATGCACACAATTAGCTTGTGTTGGAACTATTCTAACTTACTAGGTATAATCTGAGAATAAAATGTTTATTCTATATTTTTTCCACTAAGATTAAAGCTAGTTGTAGAAGAAATAAAAAAATCATTGTTTGCATTGTATATTAAAAAATACGTGGCTAGTGCAATGTCAAATTATTAAATTAAAAGTATCCTTATAAATAAATAAACTCGATACACAAAACCAATTGTATTGGATCCGAACCTTCAACTGTGTGTAGATTAATTTATATATATTTATATATATATATATATATATATATTTATATATATATATATATATATATATATATATATATATATATATATATATATATATATATATATTTAACCAATTTAACTATTAATTCAAAGTGTGTATACTTCATTTGAATTTTAATATCAACTCAACCTTAATTTTTATAATATCTTGGTAGACTTTTCATGAATTTTCATATAGGAGGTTTAACAGGTTAGAAGGGATTAATATGTTTTGAATTAAATTAGGTTTTATTCAAGATTGCAGGTATAAATAGAATTCACCCTTTAAGTATATTTATATATACATCTCTAAGTACTTATTTTCTCATATAAACCAACTCGTATTATTTTAATTTAATTCAGTGCAAGTATTGTATTTCTGATGACGGTGTAGTTGTGGAGAAACAAATACATTTAGTTATATAAGGAAGCAAGCGTATCACAAAGAATACTCGGTGCATCTTAAAGGCTTTGAATCGTTTAATTCGCGTTGTCTTGAAACGGTGCACCTTGTTCTTATTTGCTGTTGTTTAATTGTTTGCAAAGACCTGACTGTCTTATTATTTGATATCAAGAACAAGAAAACACTGCACTTTTAATATACAAACATTCCTGTCAGCATCTTAATTACACCGATACCTCTCACTGATGTCTATTGAATGAGGCATGACGTAAATGAGGAAGAAATATAACTATGTGTATTTTTATTTTATTTAATATTTTATTGCGGTCAAACCCAAATTATTTTGAATTATTATTGAGAAAGGGTAATGGTTTTATCTACATAAAATATTTACGATCATAATTGTATAACATATAATTTAAATAAACGACCGGGATCACGGGAACGTAACATCAAGTTTCCTGAAACTGGTACATTTTATAATGAACTTATTGATATGAGCTCAAATTAAAAACCGGATCAGTATTTAAGTACAGCACGTTTTTTATATAGGTGAGAGGATTTAATCGTAGTGTTAGTTTTAAACTGTTAGACTAATATTATAATTTGTAGTATGGTCCGATACTTCTATAGACAAATGTATTTTTTTTATTATACTTTTTCATAAAAAAAATATCTGATACGCAGTTTTTATGACGAAGACTGCATTTTTTATGTCATCAATCACAATATTTATTTGCCAAACACATTCAATTTGACAAACCAATTCAATTAATCTTCGTGCCGTTTTCTTACTACTGTGTAAACGATTAAATTAATATGCTTATACAAAATTCCACCAGTGTGTAGTTGAGAATGCCTGTTAGAAACCCATAAATATCTCTGAGTAGTCAAAATCGATTCATCGAATCAAATTATTTGACAACCACATATAATTTAACTAATAATTTGATCATAAATTCATATCCATAAAATTCAAATTGTCCAAAACAAGTGTCTTAAGATGACCTTATATCATGAACCCGGCACATTTCTTAAAGAAGTTTACGAGGACATTAAGTTAAAAATGATCAAAGCAAATATCGCAGATTTGAGTAAAAAACCATTACACTAAAATGACTAACTTCCCGACTAACCCAATCATAAGACTTGTAAATAAAACCAAATATGTCTCGAGGAAACGTAAGTTCATTTTACCAATGAACTTTCAAAACTGATATTATTTTTAAAAATAAAATAAAATTTCTAATAATCCACTCAATTCAAATTTGGTGTTACCCAAACAAATTGTTATTTAGTTTTTAAGCATTATATTTTGTAACTGTTTTGTTAATATTGCTTTAATCGTTGTTATTATTTAATAATCTTCAAAATTTGTAAATGGGTTTTTATTTTATTCCCATTCTTTCTATAATTAAATACTATTATCATGTTAGTTACAGGTAAAAAGATGTAAACACTCTGTACACCTAAGTCAATTTGCAAAGATGTATTGTTCTATCAATCAATGTAAAAACTTATGCATAATAAATAAATTGTAATAATAATAAAAATTTGATAACCTACATCCCCTTTTTACACTTAAGTGTCCAAGTTTGTGTACAACATACAAATTATCTTACTGAAATCTGCAGATGTAGTTGCACATTTCCATAAAATAGAGACAACAGTTGAGAGATTTGTAGTTCAATGTTGATGATGCACAGTTTCCATGGATAGTGACAAAGTTTAGTTATTAAAAGCGTGTCGTAAAAAGGCTCTCGAGGTAATGAAAAAGTCGTCTGGTAACGAGTGCCATATGCATTCTGTTCCACAATATGGGATCGTATAATGTCATTGAAAATTATGGAAATGCACCTTTCTGAAACACCTGTACTTCTGCTCCATGCACATCACACTTTTGACCAAACGACCCACCAGTTTATATGCCATTTTGTAAATGACCACAGTTACATCAAAGACTAAACTGTGTGGACAATTCTATCGCACATTGTGTTTTGATAGTGTAACATTAACGTTGGTATTTATGATGAGCACAGGTCGCAAAATGGTAATTTAAAGTTTAATTATGTCTTAAATTTTCCGGCATGCAACATGAAGCCATTCATCAGTACAACCTCCTTTCATAAACTACGTGTACGACGACTACCTGAAAAAAAGTCACACTGCATAGCGCAAATTTATGATGTCCGCAACTAGTATTATTCCACAGAATATTTATTATCATCATAAAAACATTCTTAAAGGGAATTTTAAAGGCATAATTCAAATTTATTAAACAACCTCTTTTTTATATATACATACATACATGAATAAAATTACAATTGAAATATTTATCCTAAATAAATGCACACAACAAAATATTATATTATACAAATTATTTCATGGTTCGTTTGTATGTAAATTATTTATTTGAATAATATTGTTCTTGGGCTTGTAATTGTTATAAATAGGCTGATGAATTTAAGGTACTAGATTTGTTTTTAAAAGGTGTAGGTATGAATTTTTAGTATAAACATAAAAAAATAATACATGCAATCTAAATGCACATTAAAATAAAGTGTTCGTATAATTATGATAATTTATCAAAAAAAAACTCTCTATATATCTATTAAATATATATTATAAAATATCTATTTATACAAAATTTCACCAGGCTTAGTCAATTTCAATTTGACAATTCGAGATATAAAGCATTGAACGGCTCTGATTCGTTAAAATCGATCACATTTATATTATTGAATTTTCTCGGTAATATGTTATGGTAGGGTAAATTTCGACCAAGAAGAAGGTTTCACGGTATAGCAGATAATTTTATATAATGCTATGCGTTATAACACTAGTAAGTTTTATTTTTACTTTAATAAATTTTTACTAATACTCTTTTAGCTTACGATTTTAAGAATAGTATTTATTAATAAAAATAAGTTTGTGGGGTGTAATAAATTTATATGTTAATATATTTGAAACTGAAATTAATTAATATTGTATGATACAGTGTCTAGTTTCAAAGGTATTCGTAATATTAGTCTCCAGACACCTCACTTTCACCATACACTTTCACATACCACTTGTCTGAAAAAAAACTACCTAAAAATTCACTGAATTGATATAAAATCCCTTAAAAAAATACCTGAAATTTGAATAAGCGATATACGATATTCAATTGAAAGAAACACTTGGATAATCCAACAATAGGACATTTGTATGCAAAGAGAGATCGTAAGATCAAATGCTTTCGGTTGGATATCGAAACTGAATAATTAAGAAAGGTATCCCTTTATAGCCCACTTGCCACCCTCTGTACAGAGACCACAAAATGTATCATTACTCTGTGCCCTCTGCGCACTGAATTATTTTTAGAAAGGGCGATACCCATTAAGGTATATGTTTGTGTGTACCGCAGACAAATATTTAATTAGAAATGTATGCGAACAGACGCCACAAATATTGCGGTTGTATTTATGACTTCCATCTGTTTCTAATGTCCAAATTTACGGCCTTTCCCTTTCTAAGAATTATAAATTACAATCATGTGAAACATACCACAAATATCTACTATATTTAATAATAATATGAATTATATTTATTGTATGTAGTATTTTTATGGATAAAAATATTATATTTCTTTCGTACTATTGAAAAGTTTAGTGGATGAATATGTTATATCGATTACAATAACAGAGAATAATAAAATATGACACAATAAAAAAATAAATATCCAATAGAACGTCGTCGATCAACATCACCGATTTTAGAAGGCCGGACAAGTGGATGATAAATATCAAGACGGCGGACCAAGCAGATGAGTTTGACAGAGGCTACACTAATTGTCTCACTCAGACTCGTCTACTTGGTCCGCTATTTTGATATTTACACATCCAGTTTTTTGGAATTCTTAACGGTTCAATCCATATTCCATTCAAGGAACTAAATATTTATTTCCTATGTAGTTTTTATTTCGGAATAATATTTTTGATTAATTACGTATTTAACAGACACAACACACACGTTACAGTCACTACTGAGTACTTTACAGAAACAGTTAATTCCGAGATGGTGGCCCAAACTTGATTTCAAAAACTCAATTAATATTTTTATTTATTTTTGATTCTCTAATGTGAAAGGTCGCCAATCAATTCAAAATCTAATGGCATTTATTTATTATTGAAAGATTCTATTTAAATGAAAAAAAAGTCTTTTGGAGCTTAATACTAAGTAAATAGGTATCAATTAAAGCCTTTTTTATTCTATTTATACAAAAGCAGCATTATTATTGACCCAATGTTATATAGGTATATTTAAAAATATTAATGTTCTCACCAATGAAAATATTTAAATGGACGCGTTCATTAAAAAATCAAGGGATGCAGTATTTTTTAATTCTTGATTTTGACAACGTGTGCATAGTATTGTTCTGTAAAATTGCAATTTTGTTTTTGTGTAATTTCAACCATTATTGCATCGGGTGACAGCAACCCCCGAAATACAACCCCTGTAAAGATAAGGGTTGCCCTCATACATATTGAGTTTTAAATGAATTCATTTTTTTGACAGTGATAACTTCTCATACAATAATATTATATGTTACCGGTGAGGCATCAGGTATTTATAAAGTATATTTTAAATAATATATGTGTGCAGAGCTTAAAATTCTACGATGTGGCCAATAAGGCTTCAAATTAGGACACCTTTGCAAGTCTAACTTTATGCCGGGCTTAAATTTAAATAGCCCAACTGACCACAATCCGGGCTTATTGCATGGAAGGGTGTTCACCCTTTATATAAACATATAAAAGGACAGTAAATACATGACTATGGTATTTTAAAAGTATGTTGTTACTAAAGAATTCAGGATTGAGCACGTAATTACAACAAACAATGTATGTCACATTGCGCATGATTTCTACGGTGACAAAGTAAAGTGGCATATTTTTAAAGATCGGTTTACCATAATACTGAGAATGTAGGCTTTTTTAATATTCACCGCAAAATGTAATAATAATATACCCAGAGTATTTTGAATAAGATATTTTTATTTGTCTACTGTTAAAAGTATATTACTGTCTAAAGTATATTATGGCTTTTTATTTTTTTCCCATACTTTTTATTATTTAATATCATTTTTTTTATTAATTCTCATGTTTGTTATAGGTTAAAAGATTTATATATTCTGTACACCTAAGTCATAAATGTTTTCTATTATTCAAACTATGTAAAATTTAAATTAAATAAATATATTTTTATACTAACTGAAGGATGTTGCAAAACTGAAAAATAAAATTATTGGTGTTAATTATTTATAAACTAGCATAATTGCTTATGGAATAAGGCGCGTAACTACAAATACGTGGTTCAAATCCCGCTCAAGTCAATTTTTATAAACTTATTTGATCGGTCATTAGGACTGGGAGATCGGGAAAAATATTCATAAAATCCCGATTGATCGTCTCGATACAAGTTTGCTCTGTTTTCCTGTATTTTAAGGTAAATACTGAGGCGATTATTTGGTTAAGAAGAACTAGTAATAGTTAAGATCACCGACACACAATAAATTAATACATTATTGTGTCTAAAAAACAAAATTTGTAAAAGCTCCTTGTCTATAAAGGAATATTATTCCCAATCGTAATTTTCTGTGAATATTATTTATGCATACATATACACGTGCTATTAATATTCACTACGCGGGGGTCTTTTAAAATCGTTATAAATAAACGACATATTTGTATGCGGCGTTAGTGTAAGTCATTAATATTAATCTAGAAAGATAGGCAGAGGCTTTATGTCAATATTAGTTGCCTAATCAGTCATCCTCGAGTTCACAAAGTAAATAAAAGAGTAAAACCTCATGGGTAGTGGATCTTCCATGCCAAGAAAACGATCGTTTGTCACACGTCCAGATGTTGTTATTTGTTGTATTTAAAACTAGCATTAAATATTTTATCCACTGCCTATGTTTCTTTGCGAATTGAGACAAAAAGAGAATAACAAAGAAATTTTCAAAATTGACACCATACTTAGGTGTAAAGTCGTAATCGAGCCACCAAGACCTCAAAAAGAGGTCATACAATGTAAAAAGTGTCAAAGATACGGACACACCGCGAAATATTGCAACAGGACTCCGCGTTGCGTAAAGTGCGCAGGTGAGCACGCAACAACTGATTGCAACAGAACAACAAGAGACAACAATGTGAAGTGTGTCAACTGCAACGGGAATCACCCAGCAAATTATAAAGGTTGCGAAACACGCAAAAAGGTACAAACAAGCCAATTCCCCGTATTAAGAAAGAAAATAATTTCAAAACAGACAAACAACTTGACTAACACTACAACTTTCAAAACCAATGAAATGCCAAAGTCGTATGCTCAAGCCACCAAAAATATCGAGCCAACTCCCGAAAAACCACAAGACAATATTATAAATAATTTAATAATTAAAATGGACAAACTCATTGAACTTGTCATGAAAACCATGGACAACATGACACAGATCATGGCAGCTCTTGTCCTAAATAAAAAATGATTCCATTATTAAAAATATGTCTTTGGAACGCCAACGGTCTTGGACAACATAGCCAAGAAATAAAATTATTTTTAAAAGAAAAAACATTGACATAATGCTTATATCGGAAACACACTTTACCGAAAAAAGCTACATAAAAATTCCCATGTATACTATATATACGACGAATCACCCCGATGGAACTGCGCATGGCGGAACAGCGGTGATAATTAAAACACTGTGAAACATCATCTCACTGAAAAATATGATCGAGACTTTCTCCAAGCAACCACAATTGCTGTCGGAGATACAAATAATTATGTATATATATCGGCTATTTACTGCCCACCCAAACACTCGATTAAACGAGAACATTTTGACGATTACTTCAGAACACTTGAAGCGGATAAATTCATCGCAGGTGGGGACTTCAATGCCAAACACCAACAATGGGGGTCTAGACTGGCCACACCCAGGGGGAGAGAACTGTATAAAAGTATGGCAAACAACAAGTTGACTCATCTATCGACTGGTGAACCAACATATTGGCCTACAGATAGAAGAAAAACACCGGACCTCATAGACTTCTGCGTAGTGAAAGGAATTCCAATCGAAAGACTGAGCGCAGAATCTTGCCTCGATCTGTCATCAGATCACTCACCTGTTATTATTAAATACAGCTTGCTACAACCAATTATCAAACCCAGTAAATTTACACTCGGTAACCGTCACACAGATTGGGAATATTTTAGACATATCTTAAATGAAAATTTGAAATGTGATATACCATTGAAAACAGAAGACCAACTTAACACCGCAGTTATTCACTTTCAAAATCAAATTCATTCCGCAGTGAAAAAAGCCACGCCCAATATGTCAAAAAAACCACACTCAACAGATGATTTTCCCCGCTGGATTCAGGAAAAAATACATGAAAAAAGACGCATTCGTAAAGAATGGCAAAATACTCGAAGCAAGGAACTCAAGAGAAAACTGAACGAAGCAATAAGAGATATTAAAAATATCCTATGTGAATGGAAAAATAAAGGGATTCAATCCTATCTGGAAGGTCTTACAGCAACCGACGCTACAGATTATTCTCTATGGAAAGCTACAAAAAAACTAAAACGGCCCCAAATATCCATACCGCCCATCAAAACGGCTGACGATAAATGGGCAAAAACTACCAGAGAGAAATCAAACGAGTTTGCGAAACATCTCAAGGAAGTATTTACACCAGCGGAAAGGATGTGTTCCCCTGAAGAAGAAAGTCACATTCATAATTTATTAGATAGTACGGAACATAAAGAAAACTATTATGTCAAAATTGGACTTCAATGCGTCAAGCATGTTATAAAATATGAAGTACGCGCAAAAAAAGCGCCAGGACATGACATGATTACCGGGAAGATAATCAAAGAATTGCCAGATATCGGATTAAGATTTCTAACCATAATATTTAACGCGATACTTAGAATGGGTAGCTTCCCTAGACAGTGGAAAATAGCAGAAATTATTATGCTACCTAAACCAGGTAAACCACCCGAAGAAGTCACTTCATATCGACCGATAAGCCTCCTGCCAATATTTTCCAAAATATTTGAAAAAATTCTACTGCGCAACATGAAACCAATACTTTTTCAAGAACACATGATCCCTGATCATCAATTCGGTTTCAGAGAAGCGCACTCGACAATTGAACAAGTTCATCGAGTTGTGACGATCATAGATCGCTCCATACAAGAAAAAAACTACTGTTCAGCAGCATTCTTAGATATCAGTCAAGCTTTTGACAAAGTCTGGCACCCAGGCCTGCTTTATAAAATCAAAGGAAAACTGCCCAAAAACATGTATGATATTATCAAATCGTACTTGACCGATAGACAGTTTTTTGTTAAATATGACAACGAAACTTCAAATCTTAATACCATAAGATCTGGAGTACCGCAAGGGAGTGTACTAGGTCCTGTACTGTATCTAATATATACAAACGATCTCCCAAAAACCGACAACACAACACTGGCTACATACGCTGACGATACCGTCATACTCGCTTCGGACAAAGATCCAACAGCTGCCTCACAATTCCTCCAGAAACACCTTGACGCAATACAGAAATGGCTTGAAGTATGGAGAATTAAAGTAAATCAAACCAAATCGACACACGTGACATTCACAAACAAAAAACAGACATGTCCACCAGTGAAAATTGGTGGGAAAAATATTCCACAAGAAGACTCGGCTAAATACCTCGGTATACACCTTGACAGAAGCCTAACATGGCAAAAACACATTAAGACAAAGAGACTTCAAATGGAACATAAAAAAAAGACAAATGTACTGGTTGATTGGCAGACATTCCCAACTCACACTTACAAACAAGCTATTGCTGTATAAAGCAATAATCAAACCCATTTGGACATATGGATGCCAACTGTGGGGGACAGCTAAGGATACTCATATCAGCAGTATCGACAGGTTACAAAACAAGACCCTGAGAGCAATTTTAAATGCTCCATGGTATGTACCCAACTGGGTCCTATTACAGGACTCTAAAACAATGACAGTACGCGAAGAATTGAAAAAATTCAGCGAAACGTACCAAAGTAGATTAAAAAGTCACCCGAACGTACTAGCGAGGGACTTATTGACCGTAGACTATGCAAGACGTCTACAAAAATACAGACAACTTGACTTGCCAGCAAGATTCAAGGACTGACAATGGTGTTTACTTGATAAAACAAGTATGAACACTTGAACACTTATAACCTAAACACAACGCCGGGATTGAGTCGTCACTGGACAACCAACCCTCAAGACAATGTGACAACAGACGACGAGTAAGATGTCTTTAGACAGGGTACTCAAAAATATAAATCAAAAAAAAAAAAAAAAAAAAAATATTTTATAATTGAGTGTAGTAGTGATGATATCGATAGTGCATGTGAAGGTATATAATACATAGTGTGGGTTGCAAGTTTATTATGATGGATGTACCTGCCAAATAGTCACACTGATTTATATACACCTTGACGCATCACTTCCTCTAACTTGTTTACCACAACTGGGTATACCCCATAACATTTACTGTTACCCTGTTGACGCTGAAATATGGTACTTTTGCTCTTTTCGACCGACTCGCCAAGATTAATGGATTTTTTACAAAGTGACCAAAGTCTGTTTGTCTCTGCGGTTGACCCGGACTAACTTTGCTTTTTATACAATCTCTCAATCACACGTTTGTATCACTGTTTGTGCAGCTTTTTGACCTGATTTAAACTACAACAACATGAGGTGTAGAAAAGTAAAATATTCTACACTCTTATTAAATTTGGATTATTTTTTAATGCATTCACAAGCATTTGGATAGAATTCGGTATTTAATTCTCGTCGTTATGGTTTTTTTTTGTAACACATTTTTCTGGAAATTCTCCCACGAACTTAATCTTAAATTTCAATGAATTTTCTCATACATAATATCAGGATCTTGTTTGACGAAATTTATGTACTAAATTTAGGTTAATATGTGCTATTCAATAGTGGGATAGATCGGTTATAAATTATATTATAATAATCTTTCCAGACTGCGGAACTCCTAAATTTTTTTTTTAAATTCAATGCCACAATTTTGTGTAAATTTTCCCGAAAAAAATTATTTTTAGCAGATATTATAATTCATAATATTCATGCACATATTTTAAGATAGACGAACATTTATTGCGATATTTAAAAATCCGTTGTTTTTCAACTTTATACAGTTTTTTGTCTATCCTGTGAAATTTGGCAAAATGGACTTAATTAAAGCCGACCGTCCTATTTTGTATCAATGCATAATATTTAGAATTATAACAATAACTAGAACAGCTTAAATTTAATGGGATCCAACATTTTGTTAGAAAATCTACCAATATGTCTGGAAATCGTCATTAATAAAAATTATTATTTAATTGTAATTCGATTAAAAGCAGTAATGATGACTTGGCATATTATAACTATTTTATATGTATTTTAAAGTTTTCAGAGTGTTCAATAATAACTTTAGCTCATATCTCGTCATAAATGTTATGTTTATATTGTGAAATGTGCAGTATTGTATCGAAGTTCGGGCAGTTTCTAACATCTAGTGTGAGATGCTTCATTGTTAATTTGTAGAAAGGGCTAATACAATTCCAGGACAAGTAGTACTTCTCATAGTTCCCTATCAGATATTGCATATTATCTATGCTATATTCCCTAACTTATAATTAGCAACTAGTTTTGCTTCAACAGTGGACAACATATGAGAATCTGGGTCGTCCATAACAACTACTATGACGTTTGTATCAAACAACTTGTATAATAATACCATTATTGTCTACATTCCACAATATTAAAGGTCATATTATAATCAGATTACAGAATACTTTTACAAGATCACCTAAATAGATAGTAATATTTATTAAACTCTATAATCCAATACCATATTTGCATAATTTTAATTCAGTCGGTCTATTTTGAGGACAAGTAGGGAATCGCAAAATAGGATAACTTTTTTTACCCTTAATTAAAAACAATTAATTTCATAATTTATATATTGTATGGTGACATTTGTTTATTATTAGACGGGAAAAGATGAAACAATTAAATATTAAATTATAGTTTAAAAAAAACCAAACTCTTCCTATATTTATATACATATGTACATATATACGACCTGAGGGACTTTTTAGGATGTTTTAAGAAATTTAATACTATTATTAGTTTCACAGGTCATCGACAAGATCACAACAATCGCTTCAGTATTCACCTTAAAATCCCGGAAATCAGAGCAATCCTGGATCAATACGATCGATCGTCATTTTATTAATATTATTCCCGAATTATACTCGTAATAATCGATCAAATCATTTTTTCTATTCGAGCGGGATTTGAACTCCAGTATTTGTAGCTACGCCTTACTTATCCACTGAGCTAATAATATATTTTTATTTAATTTGAGACACTTTTATGGTGAAAAATTATGTTACAGTTAAAAAATTTTTAGTTTAAATATTCCTTTAATAGATTTTATATCAACATTGTGGTTTAATGTTTTGCTTGAATCATTCGATTTCCTATTATATGATACCATTCAAAGTTTAATATTGTTAAAAGAGACTGTAAAAAAATGAAACACAAGAGGCTGTATTAAATCTCATAGCAGTTCCATAATGAAAGTGTCAGAGTCCCAAGTGATCGGGGTTATTTTTCACCTTTATTACGAAATAATGTGATGTGCCGAGTAAATTTTGTTCATTTTTTTCTTCTGACAGTCAACCTATGAATCAAATTACATTAAATATATTTATTTATTTTTTACTACACAATTTTCCAGTTATAATTAAACATTTTTAACAGTCGTGGGTCCGGGTAAAAATGGGTGGATTGAGGGCATTTATGTGGATTTTTGCACATCCGATTTGGTACTTATTTAAGTTGATTTGTTCAAGAAGATTCGGTGTTGATATGAAGATAACATGTGTGTAGAGAAAATGTCTCGAGGGCTTTGGAGGCTTCACTATTTTTCAGGGAACCACCTGATTTCCCAAGCGCTGCCTCACTCACAATCATATGAACACTGTGTTATTTGTTCATGTGTCTCCACTACTATCTTCGTTTTTATTCAAAAACATTTTCGAGGCCGAAGAAAAAGGAATACTTTTGTCACTTTCAGCACACGTCTTCTTCATATATTATATCTTGTCACACGCCAACGATATTATGAGACGAATGTGTGAAGCCTTCAGCTAACGTCTCTTTGAAACAAAGAATAAAGTCATTCCAACCACGACACATAAAAAACTTCAAAGCTTACATAAATTATTTGGCATTCCTGTAAAAAAAATATTTGGAATTATTAATTCAGTATCGAAATGCGTGGGGTCATTATTTTGGGGACAGTTAATTAATGATGGATTTAGTGAGTCTAATTTTGGGTTATCTATACTGCCTATTAATGAAGGTATAAGGGATATTTATATAAATCGATGGTCAAAAGCAAAATACATTTTTAGAAAAAAACAAATTCTAATATTTAACACAAAATTTGTACTATTGAAAATTGATACGGTTCTATAAACCTATCTGAAATCATTGTAGCAGTACAAAATCTTTTATTAATATCTAATGTCTGATGTAGCCATTTAGCATAAAAAATCTTCGGTAGGCTTTTGTTATAAATGTGTTATATTTTAATTGAATTCAAATGGTAGATGTTCTCTTTTATTGTACAGAAATAAAAGAAGCCAATTGGAAGCTGAAAAAGATGGGCACGTAAAATGCTTTACCAGAAGCCTTTTCAAAGCTTTCTATTCGATTATCAAATAACAAGCAGTATTATCATTACAGTAGTATAATAATGGAATAAGCCTTTATTGATCGTAGTCCTTAAGACTGTACTGTTTATATTACTAATAAAACGGCTTTCATTTAAAATTGTTACATTAATTCCGTGCTCTAGTCACATCAGTCTTGTATAATTGGATACTACAGAATAACGAAATAGTTAAAACAAGGTGATTATTATGTATGTATTTAGATTGAGTCCGCATCAAAGAGAGTCTTAATTCCACAGAACAAACCTATCTATATTATTTTCCCTCCCAAAGCAACTCTGGTAAGGCTGTTTGTGGATAAAAGAAGGCAAAACAAGAATGGGAATGTATGTGCGCAATTTACATAAGTGTGAATGGGAAAAAATGTTTCAGGCATTACCCGTTTGTGGTGAAACTCTCCTTTAAGACCCTTTAACCTGCGAAACCTTCGCCAACCATAAAAATACCAATGGCCAACTGGCCTTTTTGTTATAAAACCTACGCTCCTTCGCATTTACATCTCATTCGAGTCAATTTGCTTTTACCGAGAACGAATCGCACAATTTTCCGAATAAAATTCCCACCAGATAAACGGATAATGAATTTCCGAAATATTCATCAAAGGAATACGGCCAATGAAAATGTGTACGTTGAATTTAAAAGTGTAAATTATGTTACCTATTAAACGATTTTAAAAAATCTATAATATACTAAATGCTAATATTTGGAAAAAAATATGTTGAATTAAACCATATTTTTATATTATATTGTAATCGTAAATAATGTATCCCTATCAATCATTTGATCATTTGATGACTTTTCCTCATTTGTTCACTCTGATTTCCTGTATTGTATGGTGAATACTGAAGCGTTTATTTGGTTGATATCTAGTAGTTAAACAAAATAAATTCATTTAAATCAAATCGAAAAACAACTAGTGAAATATCCTTTAGATTTTTACTTCATTTATTATAATATTAATGTTGGTGTTTTCATTATATATATATATTTATGTTTTATGGTATTTTTGTTTTATTCATATTGCTTAAAGTATTTGTTTATATTTCTAAATATTATTTTACTTTAAATTTTATATATTTTTTTGTTTTTTTCCCATAAATTATATGATTATTATATGATTATGTATAATTTATTTAAATTACCAAATTTTTGTACTCTGTATTAAAATAAGTAAGGTACAGAATATTGGAACATTTAATCATATTGTATCAAAACAATATATGTTTGTATGTAAATTTTATTGTATGAAGAAATTGTATGATAAAATATCATTATATTAAATTTTTGATCATATTTATTACCTGATGGAATTCCATAATTATTTAAAGATATTTCTTTAAATTATCATTATATTTTAATATACTTTCAAACATATTCGTAGGGATAAAAATTGCGGGATATAAAAACTTTTTTTTCTTAGAAATCCATGATGTTTGACGCTCTCGATTAATTTAAATAAAAAATCGTAATATATCCGAAATTTGTAGTATAATAATTAAATGGTGATAGTGTTGATGATAGTAAAGAGAGTGCGCTCCAGTAGTACGCGAATCTTCTAATGCACTCTCCCCATTCTGCGGCTAGACTATGCTTTGTTCCTTCATTTCATCCACCACCCACCTAATATGACACATACACACACCATATGTAAGGGCGAGGGTGGCATAGGGATGATATCCATCAGGCAAAAATTACACCTCCTCAGTAGGCGGCTTGAGTAGGCTGTTTTTTGCCAAAGAAACAACCTTTATCAGGGGCGCCATCTAACCACTCTGTGATTTCATAAATTATTATGCAAGTGCTTTTTATGTCAATGTCTTATATATATAATGATTGTAACACAAGTTGTATCCCTTTTAGAATAATATTTATAAAGTTTTCAAAATTTCATGGTCCAATTATGATAAAATCTAACATGACATTTTAATATGGATGTGTATATATGTAAAGGCTGCAACGACTTGGCAACGAATTTGCACACCTGGGTAAACTCTTTTCCACAAATTCTGCCACCTATAGGACTTGTTTAGAAGCGACCTTATAAAGAAACATATAAATTATTGCTTTGTAAACCTAGCTTTAATTTATTTTATATACATTCTATATAAAGATTTTTTTATAATGCTATTATTTATTTTTATATATGTACTTTTCATTTTTGTTTAGCATTTTTATTACTATTATTTTGTCTTAAAAAAGCTCTTCTGAGCATTTATATGGAAATAAATAAATAACTAACCTATACGTTTGCATCTAAATATTCAGCCGTAATAATAATATATATATATCGCCTTGTGGCCCAGTGGTTAGTGTAACGGATTCGTGAGTGAAGACTCCCGGGTTCGATTCACGGCACCGGAGTCACTTGGTAGATCTAGCTTAGCAAACTAGATCTTAAGTACTCATTGCTGTGTGGTGGCCTGGGAAACCATCTCTACTATATTCTCCCGTAAAGGCCAAGGTGGCCTGGCCAACCCCTTATAAAGGGACTCCCGTCAATAGGGAAGGCGTCACGATATATATATATAATATATTACCATAAAAAATACTAAATATTTGTTTTAACCTTTTCATCTCCTTTTAAATGTGTTTTAAGTTAATAACCCATCGTATTAAATATACAATACAATCATTTACTAAATAATATAGAAAATTAAAAGCTCTAAATAACCTAGAAAAGCGTCCTTTTAATTGAGTTCATATTATATTTAGTTGGATTTATAAATATGATACAGGATGAATAATCTCATCTACACTCAAATGGAATATTAATTTAATTTAAATGGATATAGTTGTGGAATTATCAAATAAATGCGGCGGTTGTTGAACTATGACACGAATATCTTATGTGAGATCCTCAGGGAAGATGACTACGCAGAAATAAGGCGTCGCGACGCTTCCTTCCATATTTCAGCCTTGTCTGAATTTATCGGAGCCGTGATTTCTGAGATTGCACCATTTATCAGCAAAATTAGTTTTTTTTTCGACCCTAATGAAAACACTCCGGCTGGTGACTTGATAAGCAGAAAGACAACTGATTGATGTTCCTGGACAAAAACAAATATTGCCTCTTTTGCACGACCTATAGTTTACGCACGGCCCACTGATTAACTCATAATGGGATCCCTCAAGATAATAATATTTATTAATTACCAATGATTTGATCTCACCCCTTTATGGGGATATTAGCAAACCTTTTTTGATATATTTTTTTAAATTTATTACTAGTACGCTAATGACGTGTTTTTAAATTGTAGTAAGACATGTAAGGTAAATGAGTACAGAGCGAGGTGTTGGTATTATATCTGGAAGTTATTTGAAGGCTTTCAGGGGTGATGGCATTAATTAACCACAGTATGAATGGTGATGATGAGTTGCTAAATGACTATCAGAACACCACAAACTACACCATACTCTCTATCTTCACTAACTGACAAAAGAAGGGCCCCGGATTGTCTCCGAACTACTTGCACATTAAACTGTGAGGCGGATGAGATAAAAAATGATTGTATGTTATTTTTTTAATCACAGTATACAAATATCATGATATCTGAAAAAGTATGTGGAGTTTTTTATTTTGTGTGAATACATATACTAATTTAATGATTGATGTATTTTTTAAATAGTCTGATTATAATTTATAAAATTGGGTAATTTTTTAATGAATGTTAAATTAAAAAAAATATATCTAAATCCAGTTGATTGATTCAGATAATGTATAACTAAAACTATCATAATTTGTATAATCCTTGTGAAAATTTAATTTTAAAGATGTATAGTAATCATCCGAGTTAGGTTATATGTAGAGCAATTCGGAGAAAAATGGATTTAAAAAAACTGGTAGGAATAAGTGTAAATTATATATAAATTTTTAATAATCAAGTGATGGCATGTCTACAAAATATGTATGTGGTCATGGGTTCAAATCCCGCTTAAGTAAAAAAAATCATTTGATCAGTTATTACGAGCTTCATTTTACATTTTTTTAAATTTTATTAATTAATAGTCTGTTAAACGCTCCCGCTTTAAATATAAATTCCATTGCTCTCTTGTTATGTATTGAAAATAATTTTTTGTGCCCCAATAATAATATTGTGAGATGGTTTTAATTGTTTTTCCCATCCAAATCCGACATGTATTTGCATACAATTATGCTACTATTATTTGAATCTACAAATATTTGCAGTCATTGGTTCAAATGCCGCTCAAGTAAAAAAAATGATTTGATCGGATATAATATTAATAAAATCCCGGTCGATCGTATTGATCCTAGTTTACTCTGATTTCCTGTAATTGTATGGTAAATACTGATTATTAAGTCGGTGAACTGTGTAATTAGTAATAGTTAAGATCACCGACAGACAATGAATTAACACATTGTTGTGTCTAGAAAAACAATGTTTGTAGAAGCCCTTTAAAAAAGCCACTCGAGGAGTTATTAAATAAATAAAGATGCAATTTACAAAAATTCTTCTAAAAAGAAAAATCACTGAACAAAGGGGAATTTTTCGGTTTCCTTGTAGTATTTTAGTATGAAAAGTTTGAGCATTATTCGTAGTGTATGAGGGAGAGACATACATACATATAACAACCCTATAGAGAAGACACCCCCGCCTCTGGTGCATACAAGTTACATACTAATTTAAAAACGTGCTATTTTTCACACCTCTTCCGTCATTCCTGAACACCATAATACGCCACCATGGATATGAAGGGTGACTCACTACTACAAGTCCTACAAGGGCCAATGAGTTTCAATGTGTCACTCTTCGGGATCACAATTTCTACATCCTCATAATACGAAATAACTCATCCACTCAAATATTAGCCATTACTAAAAAAAATATACGGCAACTAAGGGGTGGCTTAAGAAAACCTTCCTTTCACCGATTTTTTTCTATTAAATCATTTGTAGGCTTAAAATTATTTTAATATACGCAGATCAATGGACGCGTTTTTTTAATGCATTAATAAATTGTACGCTATTTGCTAATTTAATTTGATAATTATTTTAGAATGATTTGAATGAATGAATGAAAAATGATTTATTCAATATAATTATTCTGATACATATAAATAATTGTTCTGATACAATACTTAATGAGGGTAAAATTAAACTTACAGACATGGTCTTCTTATTTTTTTTCGTGATGATACCTATATTGTTATTTTAGGTTACATTTTATTACAATAATCATTAAAATAAATTGGAAAAAGTTACAAAAACCCACTTGTGACATAATTTATGACTAAATACTAAATACACAGAAAAAAACAAAACTATTTTATAATGTGCGTATTTTGATTCAAATGTATAATAATTCAATTATGTATAACGTGTTTATAACATTATTTTTATTGTTAATATTTTTTTAATTTTCAAGTTGTTTTTTTTTTGTTTTTATATTCACCATTTCGTGTTAAGGAGGCTTATTAATAAATAAATATACATTAAAAGGGAAACATACCATATTTCCTTTTTAATACATGTGTATTTAATTTTAAAAAAAACTCAATATATCCAACACTATTAAAAACTGACACCGTGTAGCATTATTTCATAAAAAATAAACAATATCGCCAATAAATTACTAAATTTTAAATATTGAGTGGTCTGCTAATTATTTATGCGTGTTTTTATGATGTGCTTTTAATTAAATTAAAGTGAACGCAGTGATTGTTTGTAAATGAAACATTCCAATTACTCATTCGACTAGTTTTTATTGCTTTTCGTATGGATATATTTTAAAAAGTGTTCGTTTCGCCTCAATTAAAAATTCATTTGCATTCCATCGCGAAAAACTGCCAAATGGTCATCACGTTTTAATTAAAAACTAGCCATTTTTAATTAGCGAAATCGCTGTTTTCCATTTCAGATTTATATAATTGCAAACGGGAATTTTTCATTTATTGATGAATTCGTACACGTCAATTAATTGTCAGGTGTAATAAAAGGAATATCATTTGCATACAATAGGACGTTTTTTAGGACGGAAATAAAAATAAAGTATTAATTTTGCTGATAGAGAAATATTGCTATTTTTTAATACATTATTTTAATATGTAATCATTATTTGCGTGAAATGGTGAGGATTTGTCGAAAGACAACAAATAAGAATCTGAAAATATTGTATCTAATAATTGTAATAAGTTAAACACAAAAAAATAAACAATGTTTTCCGTTATTCTGATTTCTTCAGTTATATCGTTTTTATAAATATTCAACTCTTTATGAAGCTGTTTTTTTTAAAACAAAATGTAGGTTTTCGTTGTGTATTATATAAATTTTTAATTGTAAATATTGATAATATATGTTACAATTTATTTTAACAAACAATACTTTTTAGGAGCTAAACTTACATGTAATTTATATGTACCAATATATTTGATTTGGGATGCGATTAATTTTTTTTAATAACCAATACATGTGGAGCTTTGGATAAAAAAATATATAGATAAGTATACAGACTTAAAGAACTGAGTACAAGGAATACAATATGATAATCAAAACTGTTGTAATTCGTTATAAGTTTTAGTGAAATCAAAAGTATCGTATTCCAAAATATTTTAATATCAAACATGCTCTATTCCAAATCCGGTCAATAAAATCGTGAGTTTTATATTATTTGTATTTTTGGTAATAACTTATTTTTTATTTTAATACATATTATTATTATTTAAAAATCCGGCCATTATCAAACAATTCCACTAGAACATTTTGCCAAATATCTCAGTTCAGCAAAAAGTGGAATAGGCTAATATTGATCCTAAGCTCCACACATATTATACTTAAAATAATTGATAATTGAGGAAGAGATTTTTATTGATTTCGATACTTTGAAATATCTTATATATATATATATATATATATATATATATATATATATACCATATATATATATATATATATATATATATATATATATATATATATATATATAAGCTCCACACATATTATACTTAAAATAATTGATAATTCAGGAAGAGGTTTTTATTGATTTGGATACTTTGAAATATCTTTGGCAATGTGTTTGGTTTATTATGCAGGATAAAATTTGCGTAGGACGTATAAGCAATAATAATACATAAGATAAACAGGGAAAGGGCACCAACAAAGGGACATAATCCGAAATCTGGTTATACTTGAAACAGACTAACCACCGCTGTTACAAGCTATGGTCAAAGGAAATCAATAACCAAATAGGTACATGTTTTCAATACACCGGACTTGTGCTTGTTTACCGAAGACCGCTTCCCAATTGCAACTGAATAAGGACCAAACCCTTCTGACTCCTAATTAAGCCTCAATACAAAGACCCTCTCATGCATACCCTATTAACTAAGACTACTGCTCACCAAAAGAACTAACAACCTACACCCTTAATCATTATAATTGCAGTCTCATTAAAAATGAGTCATCACTCATATCTAGGGAATGAATATGAGTCAAGATTGAGATGGATATTATTATAAAAAATTGATGGTTTTATAAATAAATGAATCAGTATTCTTATAAAAAAACTCATCACTGTGTATATGTATATGTATACAGCGTGGACTTTTTTTTATTCATTTAAAAACAAACAGCTTTCCGAAAGTATCGGGAAGCCTATAGTTTTATACATGATGTTTGAGTTACAAGCAATAAAAAGACATGAGATAAAGAATAAATGAAACATAAAACAAGAATTAGTGATTGAGTTTATATAAAATATTTGCTGCCTCGCATTTACGATATGACGATTAATAAAATAAAAAATATATTTTTTCACTTATTGTTGTTTACCCTACCACCCCTTAAAATATTCTCAGTTAATTCAAGTCCACTGTATATTTCAATAATTCATTAGATTAAAATCAATTTTGATGAAAAAAAACTGAATAAAATAGTTTAAATTTACTATTAATAAGAAAATCCAATAGCAAAATATATTGTTTTTTTAACTAAAATGTAGAAAAAAAATAACTCGAAGGAGTATTTTTTTTAAATGCATAATTCGTAAAATTTATCGCATGATTTGATTTAAATTCAAATAAGTTGATATTATAGCCAGAATGTTAACTAATTGTTTATTTAAAAAAAATACAGTCATTTTTTATTCAAAATGTCAAACAATAATATTTAGTATACCTAAATATGAAAAAAAAAATTAGTAGGATATTTTAATGCTCTGAAATCATTACATCTTTGAAATTATGTATCTTTTTTCTAATTATAAATTTCGAATATTTTTACGTGTAAAATGTTTTTTTTGTATATTTACTATTAAAAATTATTATCTACTATACTATTAATTATAACTATTTTAATTGGATTTAATATTTAATAAAAAATCATAATCATGGATTAGTCTTTAGTATTGTTTTAAATATGTATATTCATATAGTGCGTGTGTGATTTTCATTAAACGTGATTGGAATGTAGTTTTGAATCCGCATGAGTAGTCGATGTGGATTTCAGGTGCAAATTCCTGAAAATCGGGACTCGGCTTATTGAAAACGAGAGCTGACATCAAACGAATTGTTAATTTGGACCTATTTCACTATTGTATAATAGTATTTGACACAAGATACCACCGGTTGAGATCTTCCAAGGGAAACCTAGCATGAAACAGACGGAGACATCGCCTGTCTACGTTTGACTAAACTACACACAATCTAAATACTAACTACTCCTTAAGACAAACGTGACTTAATTGTATATTGATATTATCCCACTTTATGGTTAATCGATATTTAAATGAAGATGATCTTAAACTTGACTACAAACTTTGCCATCCTCATTTTTTTAAATAAAAATAATAAAAGTATACAGAATGGATAAAAGTTAATCCAAAAATTCGAGATATTTTTTTTAATTATATATACAACTCAAAAGCATATGAAATACGGTGTTACCATATTGAAAAATTATAATAATATAGTGATATTTAACATGTATGTATATCAGATCTCTATACGGAAATTTTAATTATAAAAATATTATTTTAATTTCAAAACATTAGAGATATTTAATAATTCATAACAAATATTTTTTACCTTTCATTTTTAAAACTAATAAATATTCAGTTGCAATTTCAACCAAAACACAAAATATATCATCAAAATACATTAACAATTTAAAATTTGTAAATACATATATAATGCACTAGTTAAAAATAATTAAATTATTACGCCTGTATATCGTTTAAGCTACTACAATTTTTTACATTTAAATGAGATGACGAAGACTTAATATTATTATGAGAGTAAATAAATACGAAAGCCACTAAGAGGTGAGCCAAGCTGTGATATTAGTTAATTGATTAATTATTAGAAATAAAGGCATATACAACTATTCGAGATTTGTAAATTTTAGCCTATTACTATTCAAAAAAACGTGGGAGGAAAAGTCAATTAAATATTTTACACTACTTTTTATTAGTATGAACATACATGTTGCATAATGTCACAGAGACTTACCAATCTTACTTGTATTATTCTGATTAGCTTATTGAAAAAATATGTTTATAAACAAGTGACGAAATCAGGCGCATACATTAAACTGGTAATATAGTTGACAAGTATTCCCATAAATTGTTATCTACCCTTGTGTTCTTCCCCCGTGCACAAGACTATATGAATTGCTCAGTAAAGTGCATCAAGCATGGACAGGTCTTCTATTGTGCAATATACATATATATATATATATATATATATATATATATATATATATATATATATATATATATATATATATATATATATATATAATAGCAGCACAGTGTCTCAATTAGTTTGAGGACATGGCGAAAATCCAACGCCATTGAAACGAGATGAGCTTCTCAGATATGGCGAATGCTATAACCATGAAGATTACACGGATAACTGAGACAAGCCACCCTCCTGTATGGACAAAGCAACACAAATAATAACAATACTATATAATCTATCAAAAGTTATTAGTTACCTCAATACAATTAATAATAATCGGTAATGTTTAAAAAGTTTCCTCTATCCTCAATAAGATAATCAATTATCACCTTTCGAGATTAATTCGGTGACTATTATAATAAATTCTTAATGATAGTACCTAAATATGCTCGTTTTAATTGGAAAATACTGAGAATTGAAAAAGAAATGTTAGAATCTTATAGATTACATTTTATTCCCTCTTTTGGTAAAACCACTGTCAATTTTTAGACATACTCCAAAGTTTCTTATTATATCATAACCGATTGCAGTATTTTATTTGCGTGTGTCTTAAGTTTGAATTTTAAGAAATAAGAGTAGTACAATACATTAGTCATTTTCAAAGACTATTTTTTACAAAATAAATTGTGGAATAATAAATGTCGACTTAATGGGAAAAAAATCACACATTCTTTGGGGTAGTTATGGAATGTTAGTATAAAATGAGTGTACGTAAAGTAGTAATTTATTATTTTTTTCCTATTATACATGTAAATAAATATTCTGTAATTGAACATAAATAGGACACAAAATTGATCCGGATATGTTTATTTGTTTTATTACTGAAAATGTTCATTATTCAATTTTTGATATATGTACGTTTGTAATAAAAAAAGGTGGTTTTGCGGTGTGAACAATCACAGAAATTGGTGAGTAATCTCACCTCTGCGTATGTCCTATGTTTTAAATATGCTCAACAAGCATAAGAAAAGTATAAATAGTAAAATAAATATTTTTGTCCGTTCTCAGTATAGGAGTAAGTAATATATTGAAAGTATACAAATCACGGTTGAGGAAGTTTACTGATAAACTTGCAGTTTCAGTCTTGAGTTTCTAGTTTCGTTTGTATTAACATCGGCTTAGTATAATTCTGGTTTTGTTTATTCAATATCCGAACAGTATACAAGTTAGATGAACACAAATATACCGAATATGGGAGGGTTTTGTGTTTTAGTTACCACTT
Source organism: Agraylea sexmaculata (assembly GCA_022606485.1). Lineage (NCBI taxonomy): Eukaryota > Metazoa > Arthropoda > Insecta > Trichoptera > Hydroptilidae > Agraylea > Agraylea sexmaculata. Next base: position 58,458 of record JAGTTH010002549.1, read on the forward strand.
TTTAGTGTGAAACTAATGTGTACAATTATAGACGATTAACAAAGCTAATTCGATTCGTGCTCGGTGTCCATTAGTAAAGTCAACGAGGCAGATACACAATATTTATTCATATAAAATTACAGCCCGTCAAGAATATAATTACGCTGGTAATACGATAGTTGGTCGTTTTGACAATATTATGTAAACCAGCACCACCGAAATAATTACAAGCGCCATTGCGACGACTGTTTCAAAATTTAATTCCGACTGAAATTAATTTTCTTTCACCGCCAGTTTTGTGACTGGGTTGAATGATTTTTGAACTTTACATAATATTTAATTATATTTTGACATAATATAAATAAAACTGCCTTACAATTTTTTATTCAAGTGAGTACACGGGTAGTACTAAAACCTAATTAAATAAATCGACCTAAATTTAGAGCAATTTTGCAAAAAAAAATCACATTTTTTACATTGACCCTGTGATTATTTTTAGAGCGGCTTATAATAAAACCCAATGTATTTTTTAGTAAGTAGGTATAGGTTTTTTAAAGCCTTTTCATTACAAATTTAAAATAATTAATTTGATTTTTACGTAGAAACGTCTTTGTAGATAAATATTTAATCGTATTAATAGACAATTTGCTAATAAACTTTATATACATTTATGTCGTAGTCATCGATAAATAACTCCAGAATTTTGCTATACCAAATAAAATTATATTAAATTAAAATTCAATAAAGACATGATTTTATAATAAATGGGTTTTTTAATAAAAATGAGATTCTCCTTTATTATGTATGTTAATGTGTTAGTAATTTCTTAAGAAAAATAACAAGGAATTATAGATTCGATATATTAAAAATTACTGTCCACTGTTTTTTATTGTGTTAATTTTATAAGATTTACTAAATAGTCTTTAAAATATTCAATTTATAAAGAGATAATAATTGATATCTAATTGGAAGAAATTGAAGTTTAATTCAATTCGAATTCAATCGTGCGACTGGTTTACTAATATTTACCCATATAATGTTACGAAAAGCCACAATAATATATGAAAGTAGTATTCCCCCTTTGTTATTCTACTCTAAAACTATCACTGCATGATATATTAGCTAATTTAACTCACTTGTTTGTTGTATTTTATTATCGGGGTTGTAAAAAAGACGGGGAAATGCGTGCGTTGTAGGTTTCCGGCGGAAAGAAAGCATCCCCAAGACAAAAAGTTATAGCCTGAATTTAATTTTACACTCGGTTGACGATGCCAGAAGCTTTGTTCCACATCAATTCAGCTCAGACAAATATATCATATTTTATTATTTGTTTACAGCATAGTATTACTTTGACCATACGGAGACAATCTCAACCCAATATGTCATCGAACCAAGGAAAACAATGAGCCGTTTACAACTAAAGCTATCGAAATCCCATACAATAACTAAACAATAAAACAACACTCATTTTTTATATTTTGTAAAATATCTATACACCTATATTCTTTTCATTTGTCATTGAAATATAATTTATCGTTTATTTGTTATGAATATAAATCGCATGGTATTATGATAACAAAAAATACAAAATACCCTTCAAAACAAATGTACACGCAGACAATAAACATTCGATTCACTTATATATAAAACGATATTACTCGATTTCATGTTATTTATATGACGGGTGCTTGAAAAATATTAAAATATTCAGGCATCGTGAATCAATGAGGAATTGTATTTATTTGCCCAATTCATGTATCCGTATTTTTTATATGATTATTGTCAACACTTAGAAAGCACAGTTTGTTCTCTCATGAATTATTTTTAATTATGTGATTTTTTTGTTGTCTTTCTTCGACCAATTTCGTTAATTACTCGTTGGCAGCAGTACTTCTTTAAATAGTTTCGTGAACGAAATAATGATACAGTCATTAAATAATGACATGTGAATGAATGAATGAAATGCTTAAGCTTCAGGTCTTTTCAGTGTAGGCCATTAGTGATGGCGACATCTCCTTTGTGAAACCAACTCACGTTTTAATGAAGACTGAGTCGATGAGATATATGAATTTATTAACAAATTATGTATGCAAATAAGGATTTATTTGAAAGAGTTTATTTTATTTTGAATTCTATCGATGTTTTTATTTTAAACCGAAAAGCTAGATATTAAAAAAGGCACAATGCTGTATGTGGCATATCTGTGTTTCTAAAATAAAGTATTACGAGCAGGTACCAAAATTTACACCGAAATGCTCTCACATGTCATCATTCTAACACTTATTTTACATACCCAATTTTAAATTCCCAAAACGAATATTCATTATGAACTTGTTTTGTGTTCACTGTAAAAAAATGTGACTTCAATATACCTACTGAATATCCACAATAATAAAAAAAATAATCCTATTGATTTATTTACGCTTTTTGAGAGGGATTTTTTAGACACTACAATGTGTTAATTGTATATCGGTGATCTTAACTATCACTAGTTACACAGGTCACCGACTTAATAATCAGTATTTACCTTACAATACGGGAAATCAGAGTAAACCTGGATCAAGGCGATCGATCGGGATTATAATAATAATATTCCTGATGACCCAATCGTAATCGTCGATAAAATCAATTTAAAAAAAATGAATTGAGCGGGATTTGAACCCATGACCACAGTATTTGTAGCCACGCGTTTTATCCCCTGACCTATTACTGGTATCTTAATAGATATATATTATTATAACTATTTTATTATAAGAGAATTTGGCATACATATGATTGTTTATCATCGGATAAAATTAGTCTAGGTTGGTAAAATATAAAATTAAATAATGCTTTGCAAAGTACTAAGTTTTCATATTTATTGAAAAATTTTGAATTATAATTATTAATAGTGAACTTTTCAAACAATTAATATACTCATATATTTATAATTTTTTGTGGATTTTTCATACATTTGTTCTTTTGAAATATAAAAATACATTCCATTCAACAAATTATTACTATTGGCAAAACAAACCCATAAATGATTTCTTTTAAATAGAACAAGTATAACATTATTGTATTTCTCCTTTATGAGCATAAATTAATATTTTTTTTTTTTCTTATTTTCAGATGCATTCAAGTGCATGTCGCGAGTGTTTTGTGAAAATGTCGTGAGTGAAGTGTAGATAATCAAAATTTTCAAGATGTCTCCATATAAGGACTTTTTGAGGCTGTTGGCCATCATCATCATCATGGCCACGAGGATTTTGGCAGTCACCGTGGGAATAGAGCCTCTTCCAGAAGGTAGGATTTTTTTAATATGGTTTTCTTTCATTGCATAATGGTACATTTACTGGTTCAAGAATAATTAGGTCCAGTTTTTCTTAATCTTGGCACAAACTACGTTCCGGGAAAAAGCAAAAGCCTTTTTGCCTTCGATCAGTGACAGTTACAATTCTCTGAAAAGCTCTTACTTGTACCAAAAACTCCACTATCGTCACTTTGACTATAAAGTTTTATTAAAAAATACTAATTTTGATTGTAAAATGTTTGACTCGTATAATGTAAACTATTCATTTTATTTTCATCTCAGATTCGAGGGTTGTTTCGGATATACCAGGGATAGTTTATTGACATATTCAACATTCTGAAGACAGGAATATTTTCGATGAAAAGTTGTAGTTCCCTTGGTGAAGTTGCAGGGTTGGTGAATTTCATTAGGTCGTTCGTTAAATGCAAAACCGCAAATGTCAGGAAAGTTTGCGGTCGGGCGGGTGAAAAATACTCGCCCGCGGCTGCCTTAGAACTAATTAAACAAAAATCAAGTCTTAGCCTTCCAAGTCTTTTAGTTTCGACACTTTTTCCAAGCAATTCTTCCACTTTTCTTTCCCTCCCTTTATTTCTTATTTTGCGGCACGCGATTTCGCCGCATTCTCGCGCCACCGCCGAAGGCTTTCATCCTTTTTCCCCATAACTGAAATTACTCCTCGTGCAGTCATTCCACACGAATTGAGCTTTAATTTACGTCGCAAAAAATATTCGATCTACATTTTAATTCATGGGTTTCTCTGTTTGTGAAAATAGTGTACTATATTTTCATAAGTAATGATCACAACACGAGACTATTTTAATATTATATTGTATTTGCCTTTGAGTATTTTTTTTTATACTATTGTGAACAAAATACCAATGGGTATTAATGTACCAGAAATATGCCAAAATCAATCGAATATTTATTTACGCCTCAAGGAGATTGGTTGAGATGGTTTTTTAGACACAACAACGTGTTAATTGTCTATCGGTGAACTTAATTATTACTATTTTCACAGGTCACCGACTTATTAATAGCCTCAGTATTTACCTTTCAATCCAGGACATCAGAGTAAACCTGGACCAAGGCGATCGATCGCGATTTTATTAATATTATTCCCGATCTTCCAGTCATAATCGAGTTTTTTTTTACTTGAGCGGGAATTGAACACATGACCACTGGATTTGTAGTCACACATCTTATCCCCTAAGCAAGCTATTGCGCTGGTTAATATTATAGTAATATACCTCATTTCTGTATATCGCGATATAAAGACATTTTTTTTTTCATTAAATTAGAATAACAAATTATAATATTCGTTTGATCTTGGCACATCTATGATTAGTTAAAACAGCACAGCATCAAAGTAAACTACACCATATAAAAAGAAGGGGATAATACACTTTAAAATCTTGTCTTAGTATTCAATGATGATTTCCAATATTTTTGAAACCAATTTGAAACCAATACCATAGTTTTGAAGAAACAAATCACTACGACTTGTATTATTGAATAAAAGATTACATAATTTAGTTTAAATTATCGCTCTTGTAAATGTTTTTTGTAGGATATATTTAATGGAAATGGGTTGGAAATAAAATGGTAGTAGAAATAGAGACGTCCAGTTTGCGGGGTGTCAGGCGATGTGATGTGACAAAAATAGGATTAATCACTTTAAATGTAGAAAACAATTTTCACTGAATAATATTTGATAGTAGATGTTATCAGAATAGTTACTTAGAGAAGCAATGGTGGTGGTTTTATTAGGTATGTAGTGATCCTTCGTCAGAGTGAAACCTCCGGAACAAATAGGCCATCTGTCCATCTAGTTGTCAGCCAGATTGCGTTCAACTCACAACCTCTTCTTTACTAAACTCCTATTCTATTCCATCTCATTCCACTTCAGACCCTTTATTTTCATTTGGTCCTCTTTCAACACCAACTACCACCGTTTGTTTTTAAACGTCATGCGAAACTGTTAGGTTAAATCTCTAAAGTACAATAATTGTTATAGAATAAAGGGCAGACATTATGACGAAGAGCAAGAAGCCTTGTTGGTGTCTCTGTTCACAATTTAAAGAGTCTCGTTCACGATGATCTTGTATTGTCCTTGTCCTATGTGTTTCCAATATGACAGCACAGCTTTCACAATAGGCTGTACTCTTTACAAAAGAACCATTAAGCAAGCCCAGCTGAATATTGACAAGTACTTAAAACCAAAATTTTGCTCACAATGCGAAGATGTAGCCGCATAATACGGCTTCTTGACAATGCCATACACTTCATATGTAAAGATGCATTCACAACCAATGCCAATATAATCGCTTTCAACCCTTGCAATTACCTTGTATGAAACATATTTCAGTAACTATACTCCTGAAAGGATAACTCCGTCAAGTGAATATCTATTGAAAAACCTACGCTCAATACTACACGTTCAATTGCTACGACAATTTTGTATCGTAGACTGCATTAATATATGAACACCTTTATGCATTTTTATTTAATTTAGTTTGTATGATCCCTATAATATCTTTCAGGATTACATTAATATTATTATTATAGCTAGGGAACAGAAGTGTAAAAAAACGAAAAAATAAATTAATTGATTTGGTTGTATGTGTGTCCCATGTTAATATCAATAAACAATCTTCTGGGTCTAATAGCCGATTTTTTTTTATATTTTGATTTGAATAACATTCAAACCAATGACTAAATTATTTTCAGTATTGAGTTGAGTAAAATTGAGTTGTTGTATTAATAATGACAAAAAATTGACCCTTTCCTAAAACAATTATTTTTTATTTTATTTTATTATATATAAAATAAATATTTATTTTTGGGTCATCATAATATGAGTTTATAAGTATTGTTGAGTTATCTAATATTCTCAACAATATAACAAGTATAACTCTTTATCTTGAAGTTATTTGGGTTCCTTTGGAGGCTGAAATTGAGGTTATGAGTAAAAGCATATGTGTATAAAATAAAAAATATGATTTATTCTTATTATACATATATAATAAAAAAAGCCATTGGAAATCATTCTATAATTCCTGTATTTGCAGAATAATCGTATTGTTTAATGATATAAGAGTATGAATTTATTCATTATCTACTGTGAACAATTATGTTTCTATTTAATTTATAATTCATCATTTCAAAGACATCTCGAGTCTTAGTATAATAGCGTAATCTTATGAGAAAGTGTCTCACTTTAAGCATATTGTTTTCTCTTAAGAGCTTATTGAGTTTCAGCCAAGAAGGAAGAGAACAAGCCTTCATTCCACCCTTCAGACGCTCGGTTAATGTAATTATTTTAACGGGTTAAGATTATGAACGACGATAAAAACCCAATTATAACTTAAAGCCGTTGTGGACGGATTTTTTTTCATTTCACCGACCATCGTTCATTCGTTTACTGGGTGAAATTTTTCCAGTCATTGTTTTCGAGGAAGCGCTGTTTAAAAAATGTAACGAAGAGAGGGAATCAAACAAACAAACGCGAGGCAAAAGGGAAGAGCTATAAAAATAAATTAAAAACCCCTTTGTGACATTGACGGGATTTCGGTGTCTAATTTCTGTTTTTGATTTAGTACTCATTTTCTTTGTTCAAATCTGTAAAGTTGGCTAGTTTATTTCATCCGGTGAACAGTTACGATTTGTGGTCGCTTTGCTGGAAAATTGAAAATTTCGCTTCGAGAGATTTCATTCCGCAGAACAAGATAAACTAGCTTATCGTTTATTACCAACCTTAATTAAAAAAAAAAAACAACAAAAAAATAATACCGCGGCGGGATGATTTCTGAATATATGATATTCGTACGTAATTTGAAACTTCCGAAGTGGATTTTTTTTTTGGGAAAGCTTCTTTCCTTCTGAATATCTGATATGGTGAAGCACAATGAAGTATCCTGAAGAATGCCAGTCATCCTAATAAGGAATAAATTGTACTAGGCTCGTTCAATACGTACCAATCGTCAAACTAATTTGGAATATCAGAAACCTGATATTATACCCTTTTTATTACGAACCCAACAAAATTAAACTGATATTATTATTTATGTACTAACCCGGTGTAGTCGCATAGCTTATTTACAGATAAATTTAATATGATGACAAACGTTGGATCAGTTGTGTCCAGTTGGTTCAAATAAATCAGTCCCTCTGATATATCGTATCGGATAAATTCACGACTTTGTATCAACGTTCACAGCTGTGCTACAAGCAAAACATCATAACTCTATAACGACACCAAAAGACATAAATTTAGATACATCTGGATCCTCGAATAATATCAATAGGAATTTGTTATCATTTCATTCATTCGATCTGAAGAATCATGCATCTTAAATTACGCAGTGTCAATTGAACAGTAATGAAATTTAGAAGAAATTTTATTACAAAAAAGTTGAAAGTTCAATATTGTGCTAAATAAAAAAATCAATATCGCCGATAAATTAGCAGGTCATTCAACTGGATGTTTATATATCATGATGGCGGCCCAAGTAGATGAGCCTCTGTGGCAGCACTAATTGTCTCACTCCGACTCAGACTGCTCAGACTCACAGGCGATCAGAGACAACACTAATTGTCTCCCTCAGACTCATCTACTTGATCCGTCATCTTGATATTTATATATTCAGTTGTACAGCCTGCTAATATATCGGTGGTATCGGAAAAATGCGCTTTCATTAAATTGAAACTGTGAGGAAAATGAGAGCTCTGCCAAATCCTTGCAACATGATAATAGTTCATTTGCTTGTTTATATAAATATATACTTTTTAAGCCAATAAAAATATTGACGTTTTAGGTTTTAGAGAAGCCAATAAGAATATTTTAATATAAAAAATGGGCTTTTATCAAAATTACAATTATCATCTTGCGTAAATTGTGGGATATCCTTTAAAAATTTATCACTTTAGGTAAATGTATCAGAATCCTTCAGTTTTATATTAATAACCTTTATTTTTTATAAAATTGTGATTATTTTGTTAATAATATAAATAGATAGTAGTCAAGTTTTATTGGCGGAACGTGCATTTAAGCACTGGAATTAATCAAGTGGGTCTCCATCGCATTTGTATTCTAAGAGAGAGCGTTAATCCAAACATTGACTCCATCAAACAAGACTGAAATCAAAATTCAGCTGACCGTTTGTTTGAAAGACACTCACTAAATGTATCACAGAGGAAGTGTATCTCAAGTGTTGTCTTCTAAATGAAATATTTCAGCAGCTTTAGCTCGTCTACTCTCAACTCTGTACACAAAGCCTCTTAAATACTAAGGGAAACTTTTATCTCCGATCTCCTTTAACGTCCTACAATTTACACCGTTAAAAAGATGTCAACAGAACTTTCATTACACTCTATCTTGTCGAGACATTTTTAAATGAGAATGATAACTATGGATTAAAATTTAATGTTTAATATTATTATATACGTATTACAGATTTTATCACAGTATAGTAGAAAAATGCTCATCTAATTTATTCAGTTCATTTATCGGATGTTTTCATCTCGGGTCACCTAAAAGACATTCTGAATGAGAATGGAGTTATTTTTCTTAGAGCCGGATTCGGTTGTATCTTAAATATTTAGAGGTCTGTAAAAAGACATTGTGCAGCCCATTTTCAATTTGGTTTCACATTCATTGTTGCCGATTCACCGTTTCTGATAACGAAATAACCTAACATTCACTCTACCATAATACTATCTGAAAAACCATACAAGTCCACTTGGGCAAGTGTGTAGATAAAATTATATATTTGGTTATTTTAATAGGTTTAAAAATACATTAATTTATTTACTTGATATACATTTTTCAATACACTACAGGTTATTCATTAGTATACGATTTAGAATCAAGTTCTCGATACATTGATGAAGCATTATTACGATATTATTTATCACAAAATATTTGCAGGGGGTATGGAATTTAACGGATAATAATGGATAGTTATATCGAGTTAAACTAACTCTGGAAGGGATCCGAACCCCACTTAACTAAACGACATGTGGGTTAAAATTTTAACCATATATATATTTTTTATTTAAGCTGTACTTATTGGCCCATATATTTTAAAAAATGTAGTTCAATTTGGCTATAAATGTAAGTGTGTGTTGTAGGGGAGTAATCTCGTAGCAAGCTGCAGATATCAGTGCCTTGTTCTTCTTATCCTGAAGGCGACATTTCTTGCGAGAATTAACACCGGCTCCCGGGAGACTTCCAAGGCATTAAGGAGATGCTGAATTTGATACGGACATTTTAAAGCTCTGCTCGTTACTGTATTTACAGGGACTCAATTCTGCTTTGCTCTTTTGCTCGAGGGACCAATTAGACCCTGTAAATATCCCTTGCGCTGTCATGGACCATTCGGTTATCCGACTTTTCAACATCTTTTTGACCTTGTTTTTTGACATATCGTAATGCTAAGCATTTTGTTTCAATCTGTATCAATCATCACAGTATTGACAAAATAAATCATTTGTCAAATTAAAATCAAATAAAATAACGTGACGCCCTCCCCATTGATCCCTTGCAAGGGGTTGGCCAACCCACCGTGGATTTGTGGGAGAATATAGAGGTGGTTTCCCAGGTCACCCCACTCCAATGAGTCCACTATTGAGTGAAACCAGTGGATACCGTTTTTACGGGATCGAAACCGAGAGTCTCACTCACGAATTCGTCACACAAACCACTGGGCCACAAGGCAGCTCTAAATGATACACTGACGAGTGCTGCATTATCATCACTGCGACTTGGGATCCCCCGTAATGCTCTAGTGATACTGCAGTATGATATAATAATATATGTGTTTATAAATAAAAATTAAAAATAATTCTAAAATCAAATATTCATATTTAATACAGAACGATTACTTTTTAATTTTATTTTATATATTATTTTCCTCCCCTATTAATATTAAAAAAGCTCACCCTTCATATTCACAAATGTTGCTATAGAGTTATATTATAAATTTATATTTAGACAACAGCATCAGTGATCGATTCCATATTTTACCCCAATATGGCTTCTGATATTGATTACTAGGTGTATTGTATTTTCGTGTAATTAGTAGAATATCTGTAATAATATGAGTTAACTCTGGTTGGATGAGCGCTTTTCCATGCCACCTAATCTCTCGCCTGTAAACTTTTCCAATTTTCACAGAGTTGAGAGACGAAATTATATCGCGATTAATATGTAACTTCGTTTCGAATACAACTTTTACAAAGTAACACACGATTGGCAAAACATCGCCCCTGCTCCCCCTTTTTGTAACTTTCGACTTTTAATATTTTATTATGTTACACATTCAGTCGCTACTTCTCATCTAAATGTCTATAGTTTTTTTTGTAGTATACGTAATGGCTTTTACGTATTTTTAAAGTGATATATTTCTATTTTGAATGAACAAAAAATGCCAAAGTGTGATCGATTGAAAGTTGACAGGGAGCCAAATCGAAAATTCCTCGCGCGCTGAAACAAAACCGTGGAGTTATTCCACAGTCATTAAACATTCAATATCAATTTTCAGGATTGAGGGAGTAAAACGCTGAAACAAGTTTTTCAGCCCCACAACGAACACGAAGCTTTCAAAGTGAAAACTGAGAGGAAACAGTAAAGCGAAGAGGAAAATCGGTCAACAACTCCTTTCGACTTATTGTTTCCTTCATGGCTGTAAATATGTCGCCAACTGCTATTGATTTATTCTAATAAATTCTTTTCATTTTAGTCCACCTAAATCTAATCGATTGTAATAATTTCTTATATGTCCGGTATGTTATTAATCGCCCTCGATATTTCATATTAGTAATACGGTGTATTTGGCAAGTGTCTGGTGTCTGAATTCTGACAGATATTAGATATTATATGTCCTTCTCACGTCGAATTTGGCCCCTTTAGATTTTATTGGCCAATACTAGAACTAGTATTAGTCTTAAGCTGGTGTTCCTACGGGATTTGTTACCAATGTGGCCACCACGTCAAACCAGGGATATTGATATGGTGACCCTTCTCGGCAAATACTATACATTTAAGCCTCTTTTCCAGAACCGACCACATATTTATTTACCATAAAAAAGGAGTGTTTATACGCTAAAGATAGAATTTACTTCTTTACTTTGATCTATAAATTGTTTACTTAATATATATTTTTTAAATCTTAAATTACATAAAAAAATGGATTTGTTTCTATGGGAATTAAAAAAAAAATTGTAAAAAAATGTCTGAAATAAATAATCAAACACCTTTTAAACGTTAACCTATTAACTGTAAAAAGGCTATTTAATTTAAACATCATCGCAGTCGACCATGACTTGTAAACAAAGTTTTTTTTATATTAAATAAAATATAAGCCTTAAAAAGAAACAAAATTCCCTTAAAGATGTATTATCTTCCTTAACAAAAAAATAATGACTAAAATGAAAAAAAAATTTTTTTTTGGCGCTCCTGTAATATGTACTTTATGACGTTATTAAGTCAAATAGCCTTTTTTGATTACGTTATTTTGTAAATTTATTGCAAACTAACAGACTTTCTAAGATTTTTTCTTGGATCTCTAGGCACCCTTCAAAATTTTTCATATTTAATTTGATTTTCTCCTGCTCAGGAATTTAAACCTTACCTGTCAGTCGTCAATTTTAATGATGTTCATCGATGGTAAAAAAATATTTATAAATAGTTTACATAGATATATTATATATAAATTCTAATGTTTCAAGCACGTGTCCCGATGCTGATAATAGCATTTGAAACTAGAGATGGTAAAAAGCAGTAGCAAACAGAGAACTCGAAATTGGATTGTGATTTTGTACTAATTGGGAGTAAATACATTTAGATAAACAGGCTCGAAGATGCTTCATATAAACAATATAAAGAGAAACTAAGTGTGCCGACATCAATTAAGGGGAGCCAATTAAAACAAGAGACAGCGAAGGAAAGTCTGGTGATGACAGATTTTCAGTAAACATTGTTAACACAATACAATATCTCCAAGTCTGCTGCTTAATATTTAGCCAATAATCCAGTTCACCCTCTAATAATATATAATATGAGGGAAGGAGAGATCAAATAATATATATATTACAATAAGTACAATAAACCAGCGTAATAGCTCAGGGGATAAGAAGCGTGGCTACAAATACTGTGCTCGTGGGTTTATATCCCGCTCAAGTCAAGAACTTTTTAATTGATTAAATCGGTTATTACGACTGGAAGATCAGGAATAATATTAATAAAAAATCCCAATCGATCGTCTCGATCCAGGTTTACTCTGATTTCCTGTATTGTAAGGTAAATACTGATTATTAAGTCGGTGACCTGTGTAACTAGTAATAGTTAAGATCACCGACAGACTATTAATACGTTGTTGTGTCTAAAAAACCATCTCAAAAAAGCTCCATCAGAGATGTTGGTTCTCTGGTATTCCAGACGACTGTTTTCTCTTAATAATAATTTTAAAAAAAAGTACAAGCACGAAAAAGCTTTGATAACTCGTATATTCTCACTCCATATTATCTTTCAAACCAAATCAAATTACTGAACAATTTAAAAAATATAAATAATTTTCTGTGTGTTTGAGGTAAAAAAATACCCTTTATTTCAACCAAATACCATGTAAGTTTTTATATTTATATATTAAATATTTTCGATACTATTAAGTTAGTAGATTATTATATTAATTGTTATGACTGTCAATCATCGAAGTGGCTTGTTGTGATAATAAAGATGTCTTCCTTTGAAAATCACAGCTTTCCATCGAAAGCCTCGACAAGGACACATCCTTAACAGACTGTCTCCCTGAAATTTGTTAATCTTTGGTTAATTACGATGACGTCACAACCACAAAACCCGACTTAGTCCTGTCATCGCATGTTTACCAAGCAAGCGCCTCTTGTCTCCATGTTTGAGTTTTGTGTATGCCAAATATATACGAAAGTAATTGACACTGCAAACACGTAAATTATCAATATAGCACATGTGAAGTCAAAATACACTGTAATTATATGTAATTGTTATACAAGTAGGTAAAATAAATAAATCTTATATTGGCGTAGACCCACGTTTCTAAAAGTATAAAACCAGTCAAGCAAACAAGTACTTCTTAATCAGTACTAATATAATAAGCAATAATTAAAGCTTAAAAATAACTTTTTATGTTTGTATCATTTGATTGAAGGGTGAAAATAACTTTTTTTAATTTATCGCTTAAAACTACGTGTATTTAAAATATTATATGTTTTTTTAATATTATGCGTGGTAAATAATGGATTTTAGTAAAATTTAAAATTTTATTTTTTTCATTTTGGGTTTATATTGTGGTATAAAATTTGCATTCATATAAAATTTGAAAATCTATAATAAAACTGCGCTAGCTCAAAGGACAAAGATCATAGCTACAAATACTGTGGTCATGGATTCGAATCCCGATCAAGTAAAAAAATGATTTGATCCGTTATTACGACTTACAGATCGGAAATATTATCAATAAAATCTTGATCTAGGTTTACTTTAATTTCCTGGATTGTAAGGTACTCTGGCGGATTATTAAGTCAGGCAGAGCCATTTTGTCGGTAAAGTGTAGAACTCGGAAAATCGGGAATAATATTAATAAAGACATGATCAATCGTCTTCATCCAGGTTTGTTTTGATTCCCTGGATTGTAAGATAAATACTGAAGCGATTATTTAGTTAGAATAATAATAATAATATTTAATACCGGTAATAATTTGAAAAAAAATACCTTGTTAATACATAAATTAAGCATTTTAAAATAAGAGAGAGAAGTCGAGCAGAGCTGCTCTGTCGGTGACCTGTGTAATTAGTAATAGTAATGACTACTAGTAATGATCACTGACAAATAATGAATAATACATTGTTGTACAGTTGTACCTCGACATACGAATGCTTTGAGATAAAAGGAATAATATTCGAGTATTTCGACTTCGACATACGACGAAAATTTGAGATACGAATTTTTATGCGCGATAATTTTATAGATGATCGCTAATTTTTATGAAAGGTATATATCGTGACGCCTTCCCTATTGGAGGGAGTCCCTTTATAAGGGGTTGGTCAGGCCACCTTGGCCTTTACGGGAGAATATAGTAGAGATGGTTTCCCAGGCCACCACACAGCAATGAGTACTTAAGATCTAGTTTGCTAAGCTAGATCTACCAAGTGACTCCGGTGCCGTGAATCGAACCCGGGAGTCTTCACTCACGAATCCGTTACACTAACCACTGGGCCACAAGGCGGCTCTTTATGAAAGGTCACTACCATAATTCCGCGCCAGAATTGTGTATATGTAAGAATCAACAAATATTTATTATCTGCATTATGACTAGTTTATTTATCTTAACCTCAAATTATCCATTGCCGAATTTACGAAATGTACATAAACATTTTTTTTATTCAAAAACACGTGGTACGCGAAAGAAAACCATTTTTTTGCAAGGACTTTTTGAGGGACTGGAACGGATTAATGGCAGTTTGTATGGAATTGTATGGGAAAAATTGCTTTGAGATACGATTGTTTTGACATGATCTCGGAACGAATTAAATTCGTATCTCGAGGTACTACTGTATTTAAAAAAGCAAAATTTGAAACGTTATGAATAATTATTGGGAGCAATAATAGTAATTTTCATCAAAAGTTTACGAGATTAATATGACCAAAGCCATCGGATAGGGTGTAAGCAAAGTAAAGCCAATGTGTTCGAACACGCGGCGAGGTTTATTGTGTGATAACGGCTAACCGTGTCACTTACTATCAGCAACGGTTATGAATTGAACAAAATCAAAAACTATTGTTGGGCTTACACCATATAACACACTATTATTGTAAAACAAATACGAGAACCTTGATTGCCTCACTTCTATGCCATGATGGCCTTACACAATGAACCACTACAATGCTATTTGCCATCGGTCATCCGTTACACTTTTCATGCATTTCATACCACTGCACTGACACATGCTCCCGCTGAAACTGAAGGCTTTTATCTAATATTCAAAAGCGAACATTTTAGTTTTCGAGCCCTATATTCAATAGAAATATATACACATTACATAATTACAAGAATTATATGTACGTCTGTTGGTTTATTATTATTTTCTATTTAAAAATTGCTTCATCTTACCGACAAAGGCTGTCAAACTGGTCCCCCCATCTCAATATCGATCCAACCCACTAATCCAACTAAAGTTTGAGGACTGAAGGGAGTATCCAGTCAAATTAGTACATTACGTACCGGCCACATAGCGGCAACGTACCGGCATTGTCAACATAAGCACCCTTCGTCACCCCCTGTTTTCACCCCCGTCCTCACATCTAGTTTGAGTTATTGTGATTATATTAATTTCACGACTCCAGTAGGTTACTTACTTGGTGATCATAGATGAGCTTTGAGGACGTGTCAAAATGGAGTGTGTAGACTAATAAAAAGTGTTCGCGGATTTCCATCCAGTATTGTGTATAATCTTATTATTATATTTATTTCAAATTGACCCTTCCAACTTATTAGAATAGTCCTAATGAGTCTTCTGGAACCTAGATCGCCTGCTGTATAGATATCGTATTATCTTAAAAAAATCTTGTGTAATACATAATTAAAGCCTATTGGACCTTTACCTATCGATTTATATATAGAAATAAGGCTTTATAGGGTAAATAGCAATTTGTGTATTTTAGCCAACAAATTAGAAAATCTTCATCCAATACCTACACATTTTTTAGTTTCTAATACGTATTCTTGATGGCAAAAAAGTAAAAAATAATTCAGCGAGAATGAGGGTCAAATTTGTAAGTATTTTCATTGCTACTAATTACTAATACTAATTCATATCGGGTAATTGACTCTCAGTCCCAAAATGTTATTTTTGGTTTAAATGTTTATAGATGAATGTCCATTTAAGGCTGTATTCATTTTAGGACCACGTAGGTGCGAAAGTCCAAATTGTGGGACTAGTGCCGATGGCGATGCATGGGGATTTATATGGACGAGGAACAATGGAGCGAATTTTAGCCCACAAAAACCACCACGACCAATATAAAGGCTTTCATACGACCATACAACATATTTATATTATTTCATTTTTACTATAACACTGCCGATTTTAAATTTCAAAACGGTCAGCTATCAAGAAAATCAAATTTATTGTATTCTGTGTAAGATCCAACTCAATATTTATTTATTTATTTATTTACGCTCCGAAAAGCTTTTTTTTATTTTTAGAAAGGGTCTTTTTGAGAGGGTTTTTTATACACAACAACGTGATAATTGTCTGTCGGTGATCTTAACTATTACTAGTTACACAGGTAACCAACTTAATAATCGCCTCAGTATTTACCTTACAATGTAGAAAATCAGAGTAAACCTGGATCAAGACGATCGATCGGGATTTTATTAATATTATTCCCGATCTCCCAGTCGTAATAACCGATCAAATCAATTTAAAAATTCTTGACTTGAGTGGGATTCGAACCTATGACCACAGTATTAGTAGCCACGCGTCTTATCCCCTGAGCTATCACACTGGTTTATTATTTATTATTAATAGAATGTGAAGCGCAGTAAAGTCTTCTATATAAATAAGAAATAAATAATTAGCATGAATTGGCATTTTTAATTTATAATTAACAAAAAATATATTCACACTTAAAAAAATCGCACTGACTAAAGGACCTCCCAATAAAGATGAAGTCTTCATGAATGGATCATAATAGGAATTTTCATTAGTGAAATGTCGGAAATATACTAAAGTCTATAAAAATTTATGAATAATTAAAAAGTGATTGATTGTATATGCCTTGCATAAAATGACTCTTTAAATATTTTTTTAATCTTAAAATAAAAATATACGTCTGCGACTTGAGTCACTTTTTTGTCTTTTCTATAAAGTTGGGAAAAATGGACTTACGTAGTTACGTAGCAAAGAAAGCCGACGATATAAGCTTCTTTTGATTTTTGCCTTCTCTCATCGTTAACTGTATGCCATAAAATGAAAACTCACTATATAATAATAAACTGAACCATTCCACCTCTCTTGTCCTCTTTTAATAATGAAATGAAGGTATATCCGCATATTTTCTTTTGTGTATGTCAGTTGTTCGTTAGGTTTGATTTTCGCTATTGAACGTTAGCTGTGAACAATGTAACAACCTTGTTAGGCTTACCTGTCGTGTTTTATTAGGTCTATGTCTGCTTCTCTATTATATTAAACTTTTTCAACGGCTGGATGATGAAGCATACCAGAGATTTTTCTATAACGGGATATTTTCCTATTAAAATATTTGAATTATTATAAGGCACCGGTCTAAAATTTTTGCACTCTATTAATAGTGCTACTTTAACATACATTTAATATACAAACGATCTTTCAATGAACAGTGAACATTTTTAAATGAAAAGGGTGAAGGAGATGTTTTAGATGTGTAAAATAGTAGTAGTGAGTAGGAAGTGCAAAGGAAACATCGTTAGTCAGCGTCGAGACGCCTGACCGCGTGCTTAATTTGAGGCCTTTTTCACGGTTTACTACAGTACTGCAGTTATAGTAAAGTACTACTGAAACATTTGCTCAAGGCACACTCCTATCCTTCAGGTTATTTAGACCCTCATGTGCACAGCATTACCCCTAAAGCCTTACTCTTGCCATTCAATCTTCTCTCGACAACACAACACCATCCACCTAAATAGCGCCTTCAAATGAACAATAAAAAAGCTTTCAAAAAAACTTCTTCCTTCACTTCATTCATGCATGTGTAAAGAAGAAGTAAATTAATCTGTGTACCATATATAAGTCATATTTTTTACAAACAAACCAGGGATAAATGTGCGTAAAAAAAATAATTGATTTGATCGGTTACCACTGCGACTGGGGGAAAAAAATTAAATAAAATCCCAATCGATTGTCTTGATCCAGGTCAACTCTGATTTTCTAGAATTTAAGGTAAGGAACTGAAGCTTTTTATCATATATTATTATTTTAACTAACCCGCTTCATAGTCTTTACTTTAAGATATATACATATATCGTAATTTCTGGTGAAAAATATATTAAAAAATAATATAATTTCTGGAATATTGGGAATAGTTTTATTAATGAAATCCCGATCGATCGTTTTGATCCTAGTTTCCTCTGATTACCTTGATTATAAGATCAATACTTAGGCGAAGTCGGTGACCTGTGTAATTAGTAATATAATCACCGACAAACAATTAACACGTTGTTGTGAATAAAAAAACAAAATAAAAAAAACCTTTCTCAAGAGCGTCTTTGAGAGTATTGAAATAAATAAATAATCTGTCTAAAATGTAAGAAATTCATTAAAAAATATTGAAATATTCAATTTGACGAATGCCATTTATCAAAAATGATAAGAGGGCCTTTAAGAAGGTACCTTAAATAAAAACTAGGCCCTTAGATATATTATGTAGGATGTTACTAATTTTTACTTTAAGATAACTCGGAACTTAATAGATAAAAAGTATTATTCCCTATTCTTGAGCTTAACCTTGTAAAAAATTGCATTTACCCCCTATTAAAATTATCATCTATTAATTTACAATACCTAAACTCACTACATAATCATATTATTATCAATAAAATACGAATGATATTAAGAAAATCATATTATATTCCGGTTGAGTTGATTATATCGGAAAATAGTGGTGTTTGAAATGAAAATCAATTTGTTAGTAATGGAGATTTTCTCTTCATACAGACTGGTGTAATATAAGAGACAGGCTTTCATTTTAGCGCAATATCGGCTTCTATCTCATCCCCATCCCCAATTGGCGGCTGCAATATCATCTTTTGATCCCTTACCCCCACGATTACCACCCCTAACACAGAAATAAATCCGTGTCAATTATATAGAAATCTATATCTCTGAGAAATGAGACTACATGCGAAGGCTTCTTGGGCTTAACTTATGACGTAGTCTCTGAGGCGAAACAGATTCCAATATTATTATGTAGAAAAATGAATTCTAAATCAAATTTCCGTATTTAGATTTATTTATCATTTCTATTTTGATAATAAAATTTGTAAATAACGACTTAACTAATAAGTACTTTTTTCACATCGTGTTCTCTTTCGTGTATCTTATATTATTTTGACATATTTCACCCTAAGATGTTATGTTTGTACTCATTTTTTTTTCTGTTTTCTTTCATCGTACATTATAAACGTATCGTCTCATAAATAAACAGGTATTTTTGTCGTCTTAAACATATATGACATGTCTCTTTGACAAGATCAATTGTAAAAAGTGAACCAGTTTCCCTCTCGTGTCACGGTTGTCACATGTTACCATTTATTCTCAGTCCAACAGATATTTAAAATGAATAATATTACATTTATAAAAAAACAGTGTGCATTTCATTTCTTGTGCATATTTAAACCCCAATATGACAACCCATATATTTCCTTTAAAATCCTAAATAATATCATCAATTTTATGTAAAAATAGTGAGCACATTGGCAGGAGATCGAATTGCATAAAACAAATAAAGTTAATATATAAATTTCTTATAAGTATCAGTTATTATAACATAGGTGAAAAGAGTATATAAATTTTTTTATCTATAACTAACATGAGAATTTGACATGACAACATGAGAAATAATATTAAATTATAGAATGTATAGGGAAAAATTTACACACGTGAAGACTAATAAACAATAACACAAAAAAAGTAAAATTAATAAAAACACAGTAATAAAGTTAATAAAATTCCCAAGACTACCCCGTGATTAGGTGCCCATGTTATTAATGTTTTAGAAATTATAAACATTTTATTATTTAAATAAGATTTTCTTTTTATTTTATAAAATGCTACAAAACTATATCTATCAAAAAATATTCTTGATTTAATCTTTGAATTTTATCGCTTGTTTATGGACTTATTTCTTATTAATGCTTTATATAAGGGAATTAAATGGGGAGTTTATAAAGGATTTTATTTATTTTTTTAGTTGTCGCAATTCAGCAAACTAACCTTGTGAACCAAAATCTCTGAGCGTCATAACCGCCTGCAAAAAAAAATATTAATAAAATTTCCACTTAGTAAATACTAAATTAAAGCTTTGGCAGAGATGTGGCTGAATTTTTACAAATTAAAAATATTTAAAATAATTAATTGTATGTCCTGACAAAACGGGTTTGAGATGTATAGAGATAAATGGAGCCATTCGCCGCGGGTCACCACCACAATTCGTCACGGGGACTCACACATATTTTTACTCAGTTTCTTGATGTCACCGATATGAAATCTTCGAACATAGGCCACTTGATATTCTTAACAAATTGCTCCAAGGTATTATTACACACTTCGATTCGTCACACATGAACTTAATGGATTGTTTCTATGATGTAAACGGTGAGATTGTGGGAAACGTTGGGTAGCAGGTTCATCGCTCTATGAAATTTAATCCCATATCAATATAATCTACACACAATAATACATCAATCTTCAGCTAAACTGCTCATTGTGTTTGAACTAATTTTGATCGAATTTAACACATAATTTTTTTTTTATAAATTAAATCAAGTCAACCAACTTTTAGAAATTTGCGGATACTCGCAGAGTAACATTAGACAAATTATTCTTAGATTTAATCAATAACATATCACCCCATTTGATATTCTGTTTTTCTTTTGGTCTAATAAGAATTAAATCCTTTTACGTGACTAAAGACGTGTTTATATTGCAAATTTAATCATTCTTTTTCATTTATATTTGGTATAAATGGTAATATACTTTTTTTCCAAGCGTGCTTTATGACTTTTATATTGATATTATAAAAACAGTGGCTTATATTGTTATTCATTGGGAGAAATATCTTATTTTTTAAACATTATGCAACCGAATGTAACTTTTAAAAATACTTTTCATGTTTTCATGTCAATAATTTTGAACAACAGTTATATGATTTGAATGATGAATAAAATTTAACAAAAATACGTGATAATTCATTAATATACATATGTTTAGAAATAAATAATAAGTCTTTCCATAATAAAACATATCTGTTTATTTAATCAGACCCAATACACCACGTATAAGAGAAATGTAAGTGGAGTTTATATCATTTAAAGCATTCGGCTCTTATCTATATTTGGTTCCAAAGACAACAAACCAATGTCACATTAGGTCTTATCTGGCTAACATTACTTTCAAATATATTCCTATATTATTCTCTAAAATACCAATACATGATTTAAATGACCATAATTAAAATATGGTAGCAGGTAGTATGGTGTAGTAGTATTGTAGTACTAAAGATCCTCTTTTACAAGGGGCTCCAAAAACATGGAACATGCATGCCACACGAATATCGCTGACACCCTATCAAGTTTCTCTATAGCGCCTTTCATTTCTTCTTCATACACATTATTTTATTCGAGGCCACTCTTCATACGTCATCACTAATACTAAAGAAAATTATAAAGAATTAACACCTTACATCATAAAAGTGTGATGAAATATTTGGTTACTTCTAATCTAGTAAGAGGACACGTTTTGTATTGTTAATATATCTACACACACACACACATATATATATATATATATATATATATATATATATATATATATATATATATATATATATATATATATATATATATATATATATATATATATATATATATATATATATATATATATATATATATATATATATATATATATATTATTGTCTTTATAATATCTGTCTAAACAATTTATACAAATTATTTGACTAACGTTATTTTTAATTCTCAGTTGCACTTTATTGCTAAGGCTTAATAGTACTATGGTGAAGTCTTGCTATTTTTCTTCTGGTTTTATTCATAGATATAGACATTAGATATCGCATTGCATATAATGAAGTCATGTTAATTTTGTCTATCCCGTGTATTGTTGCACTCTTCTCTCCTATTCGATTAAGGCATAAGTGTGTCTCCCTCACTCAACACATTTCTAGTGACCCCTGGGAGTGGTTGTGACAACACTTTGACAATTAAAACTCAATAATATTTTAAACATTTTAAAGAAGTACTCGGGGGTAAAAACTAAGTCTAAATCTATTTGAGTGTATGTTTGAGACTATATAATATGTAGTAACAATGCATTTACCCATTTTACTGTGAAATATAACTGAAGATATGAAGAGAGATGTTTACAGTATAATGTTTGCCAGGTAACTGATGTTTTTGTGTACTTGATCCACTTGAAATAACCACGCATTTAGCCATTCATGCGATATCTTATGTTTATATCTATGGTTTCAGTTAAGTATGGTATAATCAATCCAGCTGTAGGTCTTTTATTATTACGAATAATTTGGATTTTAATTTTGTTTAAAAGTAATATTGAAATAATAGTTTCCATGCTAAAAAAAATAACCACAGGTAATACTTGGAACTGAGAATATTTGAGGGTTTTTTTAGCATCGACTGTAGCAGCTACGATTTAATTAAGCTATAGTCAAACTCAGCGTTTCCTCAATACCGGGTTGCCAACTATTACAAATTTTTCTTCTACTACCAATGGGACTCAAAAAAGAGTTAAATATTAAAATAGCAGGGTCGCAAAAAATTACAGGTATTCTAAGAGGTCCTATCATTATACTCACAAACCTGCACTTGCTCTTGTTGTTTTTTAAAAGCGCCAAAGTGCGATATATATAATTAGCTTTTTGTCAATTTATCGTCTTGTTTAATATTATATCTTTGTGAAATTAAGTTATAACGATTACTCAACTATATCATTTGACTATGTTGTTATTGTGAAGAGGCTTTAAGATTAACTACGGTTGTGGTACTAGCATCTTCCACGTGATTCCCATAAGAGACATTCTCTTCAGTCTTACCCGATATCAGATATCAAGAGACTCCATCCATCTCCACATTTCCAACACAAGTCTCGATGACAATATATTTTGTGAAAAGTCATACCGTATCAAAATATTAATTGGATAAATTACAAACGCCTTCTATACGCACGACCTTCGAACGAATAAGTAACGATTTGAAAAAAATGATATATCGGGTTACCGGAATCAAAACCAGTTTCAACAACGAGAATATCGTGTGTAATCTGATAATTTGGTTATTTCTCACATCTCAGTTAGAATGAATAAAAAAAATCCCCCCTAATGAGCTCGATTCAATGTGTTGACGTGTAGGATAATGTAATAATTTAAAAAAAATGATCGAACTAGTAATAATCACTTTTAATCCAAGTGTCAGTATGCAGATCTGGATACGCTAAAGTGATGATTACGGCAAGACAATGGGGTAGTAAGGTTTTGTGTTTATTATGGGACGTGTCGGTGTCTCTTGTTGGTTCTCACGTGGATGTAAATAATCCAGGTTTCCAATATGGTAATGGTATATTCTTATGGTTGTAGCAAGCTAAGGCCATTGTGTATGTAACCGACGCGTCCGATCTTATCATCTTCTTACTATATATGTTCCTTAGCCGCATTCTTACACACCTGTACACCTGCATCTTACCTCAATATTGAAATTATATTTAATTCTCATTCACAATTCTTTTTAAAAAAATTGATAAACTCTATTATAGTATGATATAAAGTTAAACGGCTGATTAAATATAATTGTAGCTTTTCAAAAAATATTCAGTTCTTAAGATAAAAGCGCCAGTGTAATAGCTCAGGGGATAAGAAGCGTGGCTACAAATACTGTAGTCATGGGTTCAAATCCCGCTCAATTCAAGAATTTTTTAATTGATTTGATCGGCTAGGAGATCGGGAATAATATTAATAAAATTCCGATCGATCGTCTTGATCCAGGTTTACTCTGATTTCCTGTATTATAAGGTAAATACTGATTATTAAGTCGGTGACCTGTGTAACTAGTAATAGTTAAGATCACCGACAGACAATTAACACGTTGTTGTATCTAAAAACCCTTTCAAAAAAGCTCCATCAAAGATGTTATTTCTCTTGTATTCCTAATAATAATAAAAAATAACTCTGTTTTTTGAGTTAAGTATGCAGTTTTACTCTTAATTATCAGAAGCGTGTGTATAAATTAAATGAAATCCACACCTTGCATTTAAATACTATCAATTTATAATACATTTCAATAAAGATACACAGATATTTAAATTGTTGGTCGTGTTAAATTATTCGTTAAAT
Organism: Agraylea sexmaculata; assembly: GCA_022606485.1. Taxonomy (NCBI): domain Eukaryota; kingdom Metazoa; phylum Arthropoda; class Insecta; order Trichoptera; family Hydroptilidae; genus Agraylea; species Agraylea sexmaculata. Next base: position 82,887 of record JAGTTH010002549.1, read on the forward strand.
TCCACATTGAAGATATTTTTTATAGTAATTTCTGAAATAGTTTATTTATATAAGTATAATTATACTTTCGACTACAAACATGCAATAATTTTCAGACACTGAGTACATAGGTTAGTATTTCAAAGAACAGACATAAAAATAAAATATTTTGGAAATAACTATAAATAAAATAAACAATTGACGTAAAAGATCTTTGTTTTATTTTCTCCTTGTAAACTGTTTTTGTGTTACCAACCCAACAAAAATATAATAAACATTTTTCTGTAATATTAAACTATTATATAATGTGATGAATTACTTATAATAGGATAAAATAACATTAGTGCAATTTGTATATCGGTTGACTGTTGGATTAAGAATTACAGTTCTTTTTAGTTCGATTTGGTGCCTTCATACTAGATATTATTATTTAATGTATTTGTATACTAAAATTTTGAATTCAAATAGCCTTTTAATAATAAATTTGGATCTAACGGATCAATCTTAATTATTAGAGACAATAGGCTATCATTTTTTTTATTTGAGCATTATCTGAACCCATTTTTAGCATATTGAACATCTATTAAGCGAGTATCGAAGTAAGCCATAGAAATATTATTAAATTACTTGAGTCGTATAGAATCGCATTATTTGACTCAGCCTCAAGAGTATATTTGACATGTTATTAATTTCAACAATACAAAAAACTGACGCTTGTAATAAACGAGGCATTGTATAACAGGAAGAAGAAGCACCTGCCTTAAGAAAATATTCTACACCGATGAGGCGATGTTAATAATACGTATTAATGCCTTGTTTATTCGAAAGTTTGTTTGTGTAGGTTTCTAAGAAGTTTTATTTTATTTTTATTTTTTAAGACATCGTCTGGCGTGTTCGTGATGATTGTGTTAGTGAGAAAAACGCTTAGTATATCTTAATTAGGAACGTTCTGTTCGAAGAATGACTGGAATTCGATGCTGACTCAAATAAATTTCTTATTATATACTCCATGACCCATTATTCAACCATTGGCTTTATTCTTTTTATGATTTTTTTATTACTAAGCAATATATTTAGCACATCAATACATCGTTAAGAACTCTCAAACTCGGTATTATAATAAGACACTCTGAAAATACTATGTTTAAAATATTATTTTATACAACAATGAATTAGGAAAATATTCCTGATCTCCCAATCGTAATGGTCGATAAAATCAATTTGAAAAAAAAATGTCTTGAGCGGGATTTGAACCTATGACCACAGTATTTGTAGCCACGCGTCTTATTCCCTGAGCTTAAAAGAAATATCGCATATTGTTTTCTTGAAAGGAGAGTTTATGATGAACAATCTCCAGAATAAGTCTGACCTCCGAAGGCCCTCGGGTCTCGCGAAATATTACCGTTACTCGGCTTGTATCAGATGCATGTAATGGTTAGGATATTTATTTACCTTTTGGGCAAACGAGTATCGTTATGATGAAGGTATTATTAGTTGGTATAACACCTGGTATTTGGTGGCGAGGCTCAAAGAGAGACACCGCCCGGTGTATATAATTTACTGCTGTGAATCTTGTTCTTCCGAGGCCCGATTAAGCCATTACCTTGAGGTTGTCCGTGTAAAAACAGATCGTGGCAAATTACTTCGGAGAACAACCGACATCGTGTTGACTTTAACTAAATAAAATATGGACTCTGTATCAGCCTGTCTCTGATTAAATTCATTGATTAATCTTCCACCATACAATAGACTTATCCACAATACATAAAATAATTGCGAATGACGAATAATGCTATAAATTATATATATATATATATATATATATATATATATATATATATATATATATATATATATATATATATATATATATATATATATATCTATATATATATATATCACCAATCAGAACCGTTTACGATATTACCTAATTGAAACACTTACTAAACAAATTCCTTCAATGACGTGATTATTATCATTCAAGGTTTTTGGCATTTTTTATAAGAGACAAGTAGATGTACATACTGTAGTACAGACTTTTGAATGTTTTTTTTGGTGGAATTTAATAATTAAAATTAATTTTCATTTGATATAAAATCTTACATCTTTTGTATAATCGACGCTAGAAAGCACTAGGTTTAAAAGTGTTCAATAATTAGTTTATTATGTTATAGACAATTTGTGATGAAAATATGATTACAGGTTGAATATTTTTTATTATGCATATTTATTATTCAAAATTGAATGGCCTAATTGAAATGCATTAATATTTTTTTAATAAAAAGTCTAGGACTAATTCTACAATTATTTTTAGTTATTTGACTTTTGGAAAATGTTTTCAATAAAACGAAGTCTTCTCTAAGTCATCTCTATGTGAAAAATATAAATACGATCATTATTTAAAAAAAAAAATACTATTCAGAATTTAATTACACACTATACTTAGAGCCGAAATATTTAATAAATCAATTAATTAATAAATTAGGTACATTTAAAAAAATATAAATTTTAAATTCTTATTGAAATGAAATTGTATTTGGAAAATTATTTCAAGTTTTATATGAATATCTTAATTTATATCACATCAAAAAAATTGATTGCAATAATTTAAACATGCGTTATAAATCGATGGTGCTAAACATTCCAGCTTATAATTTTCTTTTGCGGTCTTTTTGAACATGACATTTACAAATGTATGAGAACTCATAACAACGAAAAATAATACAGCGGATGTATAATTTGGCAAAGACTATTTATTTACGCCATTCAGCTTGTGAACAACCACTTTTTTACATCCATGTTTATGAATATAAAAAATCTGTTTAATTTGTATTCATAGAATCTTATCTCGCTCCGTGGAAGCATTGGGTCGGTTCATTCATATGTTAATATGTCACATTTCATCTCTTCACGTTCACACATACGATACTAAAAATACAATAATGTTTGTTTTGTTTCAGGTAAGAAAGCTGTTTTTTATCATTACGATCGAGCCACGACAGATTTATCTTCTCCAGGTGATTTTTCATCCAAAATGTTCGATCCGTTTAATCGATTCACGTGAAATGTGTATTAATGATAAATTCGCCATGTTTAATTAAACGTGAATTTCTCACCTGAGCAATCATTGAACGATTGTATCATCCTCAAGAATTTCACGCTTAAGCTCAATATATAATGAAGTTGATGTGTACAAACATTTGAAACTAACTTACTTAGACTTAATAATATAAAGTAATGAACATTCAAAACTATGCTATATTTGTACAGGTTTTTTTATTTTTTATTCATCCTAATTTTATTATTAAAATTACTTTTACGTCTCTTTAATCAATTAAGCCAATACGTGGTAGAATATCCAAATTTAAAAAAAATTATACAATGTATATTTGATAATCATACATATAGGATGAAATTTTGAGCTATGATAATATTTTTAGAAGGTATTTAAAAAATATTTATTTGAAGACGGTGATTCTGTTTAATAATTTATTAATTAATACCCTATTTTTCCCTTAAAATATTATTTTGAACCAACCTCATCTCTTTATTCTACAAGTGGCCGTTATATTCAAAATTCTATTTACTCTACTTAATCATGACCAAAAATAGACTTGTATTTATCTTATCCTAGTTTATATATGCTAAGTAATTATGTCTGTAATTAGAACAAAATTCCAATGGAAATACTAGAATATTAAGCAAATACTTGATATTATTGTGGTAGTTTGCGTATATACTAAAATTTCAAGATTGTGTTTTCATGTAATTGAATGTATGTTTAATGTACAATTAAGCTCAGTTTCATAACTAAAGGCAATTTCATACGTATTGTGTATAAAAAAATATGAATGCTTTGCGGAAGAAAAGATGCCACATTCAAATAATATATACGTAAGCACCGCCGCGTAAATTTAACCAAACGACTTTAAATATCATAATGGACACTTGTTAAAATTCCTCAAAAATTGCCACCACCGATTCCCCAACAACACAAACATTATCCCTTAATGTCGGCAGAGGTACTCGTATATTAATAGATACTGGATGAAGGAGGGTGTGGGACAAAAATGGCGATGGTCCGTCGCGTTCCATTAAATCCGACTCGGTCATTTGCGATTCAAATTTTCCCGCCGTTTAACTTTTAGATGGTCTCTTTGTCATCCTTAATTCCTGCAAAGGCCCTAAAGTAAAAAATCTAACGTCTTATTCGACCGGATTAGCTGGACCGGCTGTCGCCGCATCCATAAATATTATACACCCTCAAATACTCTGATACAGATCGAAATTTCAATTTTACTCTTACACCACACTTTTATTTGATTGAATAATTTTTTTGTTAACATAAAAATAAATTCATGAAATTTGGATTTAAAAATGCACGATATCCGTTATCTATATATATGCGTATATAAAAGTAGTTTATAAATAATAAATTCAAATTATTAAAAAATTGATAACGTTGATTGAACATGTTAATGGCTCAGGAGATAAGGTGCGTGACTACAAATACTGTGATGATAATCCCCATTGATCGTCATGATCGGGTTACTCTGATTTCCTGGATTTTAAGGTAAATACTGAGGCGATTATTAAGTCGGTTACCTGTGTAACTAGTAATACTAACATGACAAATAGATAATTAAATTACACATTGTTGTATCTAAAAAAATAAAAATTTATAAAAAAAGGGTCATCAAAAAAGGGGCGTAACTAAATAAATAAAATAAAAAAGACGAAACTCCAAAAAAATAACATTATTAATAATAATTAATGGCAAAACTATCACTTCTCATTATGATTCTCTGGACTTTGATGAGAATAAGCTTAAGAGTCAGATTAAATTAAAAATAAAACCAAACAACAACGGTTGAAACATAAAATCAGTAACGTGGTTTTGATATACATTTATTTTTCTTTATTTGGGCTTAACTCATTTAAAATTCTTGGGTTTGCGAATGTCTTTTATCTATTTATAGATACTATTTGTGGATGTAAAGATTCTTCAATCACGAAAGTAATAAAAAAATTTAAGTTATTTTTAGTTTTTTTAGTTTTTTATAAATTTGTTAAGAGTCTTAATATGTAGTGTATTGTCTAGTAGTGCGTATTTAAGATGAATACAAATAAAAATGTTGTAACAGGTAATGCTTAAAGCCAAAGTGGGTTAAGTGGAGTATGGAAGTTGGTTGTGGTGATCAGATGCAGTTGTGAGAGCTTTCCGCCAAGCAGTTTCCATTACAATAGCTTTTTCCAACTTCTACAAGCCGCTACAAAGCAATTTAAATAAATCTTACAAGGGAACTTTCAGCAAATTCTTCCCATACAAACCGATTCGAATGCTCGCTTATTCTTTCCTGTGATGAAAAAGTATTTGATATGAAGGAGATATCCTTCGGTTACATCATCAGTCGTAAAACAACCGGAGACGATTTCGACTCCTCGGAAAATATTAAAATTTGGAAAATGTGGCCCAAGGATAATCATAATTATACGGAAAGAGTTTTCCCCCGAGCATAATATTCAAATGCATTCAACTCGGCTTATCTTCGTTTGCGACTCACTTTGTCTTGTTGCAATTGTATGACAGAAATCTTCCTTATTTTACTACCGTTTTCTTTAAACCTTGTCCGCTTTGTTTACAGCCAATATAAATATTTATTAAGTTCTAACCTACTTCATGAAAAGCTTAATGAGTTGACTTCATCTACATTATTTTCCTATAATACCACAATTTAATAATCCTCGGTTATCATTAATGAGTGAGTATATGTCTTGTCTATAAAAAAAGCTCTTCTGAGCGTTTATATGAATATAAAATAAATACTTTAGTGTCGTATGGCAGCACTGTTCACTTAATTTGCGTAGTTTGATGTTGTTGTTTTAAATTTTTGTGGTCGTGTTGGCATTACATGAAAGCTTTTAAAATATTTTAAGTTCAATTAAGCACTTGTTGTATTTTAAAAAAAATATAAGAAACTTTTAATTTTTTTGCCATTTGTATTACATTGGCTATTTTATGTAAAAATGTATAATGTACCTACATTGATGCGAATTTTAAAATTGAAACTCTTGCTTTTTCATACATATGTACATAATATTAAAATAGTACTTAATTGCAAAAAGTGTTATGTAGGTCTTTTCTAGTATATAACCCCTCTATATATTAAGAACCATTTTACAATATTTCACGTAAATGTGCCATGCATACTGAGCATTCTAAATTATTTAATTTAATTAAATTGAGCAAGTCGTAATAAAATTCATTTCAGTGTTTAATATTTTTAGCGCATTTATTTATCGAAGCTGTCTCTAGTTTTTTTATAAATAAAAATAAAATAGCATGATAATAATGTCTCGAAGGTCAGGCCTTCAAATATAGGCACTCGTCATAAAGTTAGCGAACCGTATCATTTTAGCTTGTGTCAAAAGTGTGAAGTGTAATGAAATTTGCATTATTAAGAAGGACAGAGGACGGCTCGATTATAATGTTGGCAATTTTGAACCGATGAGGCCGCAAAATCCTTCACTAAATTGGATTGTGAAAGGGGAATAAAGGTCAGGTGAAGGCTCATTAAAACCAACCTGTGTGTTCTACAAAGTACTCAAAGGTGTTTCATATACTAAGACCTCTGTCTCGCAGTCTCGCCACTTTATGTTCCCTTTGTTTTATCTAGGACATTTGCACCTCGAATATCAGTCAGGTCCGCAACTACACATCATACTTAATTATCACTTAATATATAATATGAGCAGAGTTATAATAAGTGGTTAAAGGCTTATCGTTACTTTAAGTGTTAAATTCATTAATTATTTCATTGGAACTATGAATAATGTATAATAGGAAGTTTGGATTGTGGTTAGTTTATGGTGAGTTTAAAATCATATATTTTGGGAGATAATTTGCAAAAATATTTTACACAATATCACATTTATAAAAATAAACATTAATTATGTAATATTATTATACAATTCTTTATTAATTATAATTTACGTATATACAATGTTTTGATACATTATGATTAGATGTTACAATATTAAGTTTATAGACTTAGTCTTTTACTTATTTTAATACGGAGTAAAATCAATTGGTAATGAAAATTATTATTAAGCGATAACAGAATTTATGGGACAAAATTAAAAAAACCCACTTGTAGAACACAAAATTCATTATGATGATAAATCTTAAAACATGCTTTGAGCATTTCGAATGTGTGGTTATGAAAGTAAATATTTACATATCCACATTCCGTCGTGCTAAAATCAAGCACGCTTTTAAGTCATAAAAACATTATTTGAGTAGTTAAATTATGGATTGAGAGGTTAAGTGTTCGATTAAAAAGTAGTAGTAAGCGAAGCACGGTCAAGCGAGCAATCTGATCCGGCTCTGGTCTGTCGGGTATTGAACCTGGACCTCCCTGAGTGTAGCTCGTGACTGGACAGCAGAGCCGCCTTTATACACTACTATCATCATCATCACTATAATGACTTCATATAACAGACTTGTACTCGTGCAATATAATATAGGAGAAGGATAGTCTTCGAGGTGATGATGTGAGCTGTTCAGGTTTGCCAAATCCGGTAGCGCAGACCCGTGTTTGCTGATTGAATGGATTGCACCTTCTCGTTTATTTATTATTTTTAAACATTTAAACATTATTAAATTAATTTTTTTTTTCATAAAAATAACCTATACGAATACATCAACACCCGCAACATGAATGAACGCAATTCAACCAGTTGTTTATAATATAGGGTGGACTTGAAATAACTGAGAATATTTTAGGAGGTTGTAGGGTATCGCAAGAATACTTGGAAAAAAATGTTTTTTAACGATTAAAAATTTAAAAAAAATATATAATATAATAGTGCTTTTGGAATCGAGTTACGTACGTATTTAATTAATAAAAAAATATTAAATATTTTTTAATATTCTCAGTTATAATAAGTCCACTCTGTATATTGCGCTTTTTATTCATGCTGAATAATGTTAGGAACAATCAAAGAATCAGTGTAAATATTGTTTAATAGACAAAAAAGTACAAAAAAGAAAAAAATGCTACGATTTGTATGTGAAGCAAAATTTATTGAATAAATAAAAAAAGATAAAACACTGGTTTTTGGAGTATAAAGATCACAGATATATTTATAAGTAGTAAATATTTTTATCCCACAAAAATACGGTAAACAAAAATTTGTTATTGATCTAAAATTCTAATAGAATATACATACTACATTATCTGTCACTAGATGAACTTAATTCTTTCTTAAAGAAAGTTCTCCAAAAATTAACTTGTTGCTTCATATGAAAAAAATTCATAGCACAAAAAATCGTGATGGACAAAAGAACTTTCTCTGTATTTAAAAAGTATTATATATTAAAATCAGTCTCTATCGCAGTCATCGTCCAAAATTATATTTTAATAAAGATTAAATTCCAGTTCATTTTAAATGGATTATTTATAAAATGAAATATAATAAATAGTTCATCATTCGCTACCGAACGCTTGAAGGGTGCAGACCTCTTTCGCAGCTATTCTACTTTCTAAATTGTGAAGTGTTTACCCAACGTGCACACTCATTCCCGAGTTATTTCGAAAGCGAAATTCCCGACATCAATCAACAAAAATCAGGTTGTACCGGTTTATTTTTCAATTCCTTATCTATCACACCGTATAATTACAATGTCTCCGTCTACTTCAGTATCTCAAACATCAATTGATGGATTCTTCCAACCCAAAAATCCTGCCAAACGTCCTAGAGCCGTTACCCCAAATACAACTACTATCCCATCCAATAACAGATTCGCGTCTCTTAACGAAGTAAAATTGTCGTCTCCCAAATCAAAGAGCATTATTCCTCCCATTTTTCTAAAAGCTTCAACCCATTCGGATAACATCACTCTCATAAAAAAATTCACTAAGTCCGATTTTAACCTTAACTATAAAGGAAACAACCAGGTTCGCATTCAGACTCGCAACTTGGAAGATTTCAACACGTTAAAGGCTGGGCTTAAATCCCTCGAGAAAGAATATCATACTTTTACCATAAAAGATGAAAAGCCAAAAAATGCGTCATCAAAGGCCTTCCTCTCATTTCAACGGATGAAATCAGAGAGGAAATCAGTAAACTTAATTTCACTCTTCTTAACATTTTTCAAATGAAGGGAAAAACGGACAGCCCACTAGAAATCCTCTTTACCTCATACATCTTGATCCGAGTACTGATATGAATATGTTCAAAAAAATTCAATTCCTTTGCCATTGCAAAATAAGCATAGAAAAGTACACCAATAATCAAAACACCACGCAATGTTTTAGGTGCCAAGAATTCTCGCATGCAGCAGCCAACTGCAACAAGCCACACAAATGTGTAAAATGTGGAGATCATTCAACGGCGTCATGCATGAAGACGCCGGACACTCCAGCCAAGTGTTGTAATTGTGGCGGTGATCATACCGCCAACTACAGAGACTGCCCTAAACGCCTGAGATATCGCGAATTAAGGGCCGCCCCAAAGCCATCGACTGTACCGACGAAGCCAGTCATCCGATACTCTCTTGCGCCGCCACCGAATATCACGGGCGGTCGCTCCTGGTCACAGGTGACTCGTGGTCCAGGAGTTAACCCAGTCGTCGCATCGCCGATGATAATCCCCGCTGGAGGCCAGACCTGGTCTCAAATCGCCCGAGGTACTCCCCCTGCCTCGGCTCCAAAGACGACCGATCCATCGCCGACTTACGAAGCCACGCCCACTAGTGCTGATATGCCGATAGGAGACCTGATGACTCTTGTATTGAAGGTTCAAGAGCTTCAGCGGAAGCTAAAGACATGTCAGACAAAGAATGAAAGGATATATCTCATCATGGAGCTCGCCGCATCGCTTGATAATGTCTAAGGTTAGTCACTGTTCTAATATTAAGATTGTTGCTTGGAATTCCCGGGGAATTTCAAATAAATTCGACGAAATGATTGACTTTATGTTAAGAGAAAGTGTTGACATTGCATTGATAAGTGAAACGTTTCTTAATACAAATATAATTCTGAGAAGACCAGGTTTTGTAATACTCCGCAACGATCGAGTTTGCAAAACAGGGGGTGGTGTTTTAATCGTAATGAAAGACTCTATATGTCATTCGAAAGTTGTAATTCGTAATACTAACTCAATTGAAGCAATAGCAATTAGTGTATCTATTAATAATAAAACTCACATTATTGCCTCGGTTTATAAGCCACCCAAAATAGAAATTTGTCAAGATGATATCCACAAAATTATGTCTCTCGGTAAGGATGTTATAATTGCTGGTGATCTTAATTGTAAAAACACTTTTTGGCACTGTATTCGCGGAAATAAGGATGGCCGTTTACTAAGAGAATATTGTGATAAAAAAGACTTTCGTATCCTTTTCCCCGAAAGTCCAACGCATTTCCCACCCAAAGGATATCCATCCATCCTTGATATTGCAGTGGTTAAGGGTTGTCCTTCTCTCACCGAAGTTGAGGTAATAAAGTCACTTTCCTCCGATCATCTCCCTATTGTATTTAACATCGGCGGAAATTACAAAATCACCCAAAAAACCTTCTTTAGTTATGAGACGGCTAATTGGAACGCTTACAAAACTCATATTAACAATAACGTTACACTTAAATTCGACACTAACAACACATCTCACGTTGACAATGCAATCACTACACTCACAGATTCTATTAAGAACGCCGCCGCCTTATATATTCCTGTTAAAACCATTAACAATTCTTTTAAGAACAAACTTCCATCTGAAATTGTGGACTTAATTCATGTAAAAAATAGATTAATGAATCAGTGGCGAAAGAAAAGAAATTGTAAACTCAAATCTGTCATAAATGCGCTAATTTTAGAAATTAAACATAAAATTAAAATTCATAAAAATGAATCCTGGGAACAGAAGATAAGGTCTCTCAAAACGCAAAATAACTCACTTTGGCAGATGTGTAAGTCGATGACTAGAAAAACATCCTTTATCCCTCCGCTCTGGAGCGAAGACTGTAATAAAATTATTTACAAGGCTCAGGAGAAAGTTGATCTCATCGCTGAAACATTCGTTAAAGCACACACATTGACACATAATGACACTACAGATAGTCTCACAGAACAAGCAGTTACTAAGTCAATTAGGAATCTTCACAACTATTCTGAATGTGAGATTGACGAGGTAACTCTTTCTGAAATCTCTGATATTATTCAAAACTCAAAACATAAAAAATCACCAGGACACGACAACATTAACAACACTCTTATTAAACACTTACCACAAAAGGCTCTTGATTGTTTGGTTAAAATATTTAACTCGTGTCTTATTCTTGGATATTTTCCAGATAATTGGAAAGCAGCTAAAGTAGTCCCTATATTTAAACCTGGTAAAGACAAATCCCTTCCCAGTAGCTATCGTCCTATCAGTCTCCTCCCCTGCATGAGTAAAATCTTAGAGAAAGTCATATTAACCCGCCTGCGAAAAACTCTGGATTGCGTCATTCCTAATGAACAATTCGGATTTAGACCGGGCCATTGTACCACTTCACAACTAACAAGAATCTCACAGCATGTTAGAGGAAATTTTAATAATAAAAAAAGTACGGGAATGATTTTCCTGGACTTTGCCAAAGCTTTTGATGTAGTCTGGTTTGATGGTATCATTCACAAACTAATTAACACTAACACTCCACCATATCTCACCAAAGTTATTCAATCTTATCTTACTAACAGAAAATTCTCAGTAGATATTAACAATGTTAAATCTGTACAGCATCCAATCCTTGCGGGAGTTCCGCAAGGAAGTATTATCGCTCCTTATCTTTTCAATCTCTTCATCCATGACATCCCTATTCCTCGTAATTGCTCCTTAGCTCTTTACGCGGATGACACCGCCATATTCACATCATCTTACAGATTAGACACAATTCGTAGACGCCTCCAAGCATCTGTAGACCTACTAACACAGTATTACTCTCGCTGGAAATTAAAACTCAACGAGAGTAAAACTGAAGCAATAATATTTACCAACAAAAGAAAGAGATCCCACATCCCCCCTCTTAATATCAATAACGAACAAATTCCTTGGCTCAAAGAAGTCAAGTATTTGGGAGTTATCTTAGACTCCAAGTTGAACTGGTCCAAGCATGTAAAATATGCTGTGGACAAGAGCAACCTGGCTATTAACACCTTATATCCACTTATTAACAGGCGTAGTCAGCTGTCACCCAAGAATAAGCTACTTCTTTATAAATCAATTATCAGACCGATTCTCTTGTACGGATGCCCAGCTTGGTCTACTGCGGCAAAAAGTCATATTAATAAAATTCAAATTGTCCAAAACAAGTGTCTTAAGATGGCCTTAGATCTTGAACCTGGCACATTTCTTAAAGAAGTCCACGAGGACATTAAGTTAAAAATGATCAAAGCAAATATCGCAGATTTGAGTAAAAAACATTACACTAAAATGACTAACTTCCCGACTAACCCAATCATAAGACATGTAAATAAAACCAAATATGTCTCGAGGAAACGTAAGTTCATTTTACCAATGAACTTCCAAAACTGATATTATTTTAAAAATAAAATAAAATTTCCAATAATCCACTCAACTCAAATTTGGTTTTACCCAAACAAATTGTTATTTAGTTTTTAAGCATTATATATTTTGTAACTGTTTTATTAATATTGTTTTTATCGTTGTTATTATTTATTAATCTTCAAATTTGTAAATGGGTTTTTATTTTTTTCCCATTCTTTCTATAATTAAATACTATTACTCATGTCAAATTTAAATAAAACATTCTCATGTTAGTTATAGGTAAAAAGATGTAAACACTCTGTACACCTAAGTATATTTCCAAAGATGTATTGTTCTATCAATCACTGTAAAAACTTATGCATAATAAAGAAATTGTAATAATAATAATAAATAGTTCGAAAATCGATTATAACCATGCCTACTCAAGGTATAAACTCAAAGTTATATCTGTCGTTATATTGTAGACATAACAATCGATGTCTTTACTACTTTAAAATGCATTCAGCTATGCAAACTAAAGGTATTTCCCTATGTTGAAATTACCTTCTGTTGTAATAGACATTTGCAATAAAATTATAATATATATGAAGAATTAATTTTAAGCCTGATATTATTCACTAATTTAATACTCAGAAATTTAATCAATCTCACAAAGCATTCTTTTGATGGTTATTTTAATACGTTATTTTATAAAACATTTGTCCATTCGGCCCAGAGACTTTTGAAATTATGATAAACTGGTTTTGTGTTTATTTTTAGAATTTTATAATAGACAAGATTGCATTATTACTGTAGGCGATGAAACACTTATCGTTTAATTGAATCGCCTTTACCTGAGCAATTTCGCTACGTATTGAATTTCTCCCATATGCATTAAAATTAAACAGTATTTTAAATTTTCAAACCCGAGCACTGTATAAAAATGGAATCTCATTGTTTTTTATTTGTACGAACTGGCTAGTTCAGCTTTTTGTCTAAAAATATGTATATTTAAATGTTATTTATGATCCATCGACGAACATCTTTATCATCGAATCAGCGAAAAGGCTTCCATTCTACGGTGAAGCTGAAATAATTGAGATATAAAAAAAATTCCAAACACGAATATAATATCAATATTTACATACAGATAGCCGAATACATTATGATAGGCAAATATCAAACGACAAAAAACACTATATCGAACCCGACTAATTTAGAATTAATTCTATACGAAATTCTCGACGTCTTATGTATGCTAATCTACATATTCGGTTAATCAATCAAGACAATTACCGTTCTACACGTCGGCGACTTATTTTTACTATATATTGGATACCATAAATTCTTATTTTAAAGCTCAGTATCTTATTATTACATTGTGCGCCTTTTAAAGGCCATACTAATTGGAGGCTTTGGACAAAGGCTCATGAAAATATAATACAATGCGCTATTACATCAACGCAGTCTCTTTAATTAATTACATATTGGAACTATATTTAAATTATTAATATTTTGAACTTATAAAACCATCATTGAGCACTAGAAATGGAGAAAAATTAAAATAAAAATTTATATGTATACGATACTAAAAAAAACTTTTTAGATAGAACAACGTGTTAATTGACAGAACAACTCTGCCTGATTTAATAATCGCCTCAGTATTTACCATACAATCCAGGAAATCATGATTTAACCTGGATCAAGACTTGATGGAATGGATTGGAGTTTTTTGGATTTTTTTCTATTGTTATAGGTAAGGGTTTTTTAGTTTAATTTTTTAATGAAGGATTCCAAGCTACATCTCTGTAATAATCCCTAGTCTTAGTACCCAAGGCCCTTTACTAGATATTGTAAATTTTTCAATTGAATAGATTAAATTAGTACTAAAAATAATATTATCTATAGATATGACGAGATGATTAAAGCCCGGCTTGTGTAATATTTATTGACTAAATCAATTTTACAAGTAAAATGATCAACCAGTTCTATATTTCTCCTATTAATATATGTCTGCACAATTTGTTTTAAGGCTGTTTAAAATATCCAATAATAAATATCACGATTTGCCTGTGGATATGAGTTCAATCTATAAATATGAAATCGATCGAATTGCAATAGCATTAATAAGTATAATTTTTTAATGCGAAGGGGTGGAAAGTTTTCGATCATTAGTGATTGAAAATACAGGCTATATTAATGTTTGCCTTGTGTATATAAACACAGGTCTAAATGGCAGCAATATATCCATGGGGGAAATGCCAAAAAATGCACATTGCAACTTTTCCATGTGGGAATACATGGGGGCCGTTTCGTTTTTTGGACAAATGAGCCCCATTATAATACACAGAGACATACACCCCCATGGCCAAAATACCGCCCCTCATCCCCATCGCCATATTGATTGCCGAGTACTCGTTAACTGGACAGGTAAATGTACTGCACCACTTTGTCCACCTGCACTTTGTCAGTTAGTTAGAGCTGCGCTATCATCATCAAAACCGCCACAATTTTGATTTAAAACGACATATTCATAATGATCGGTCATTTTTTTTGTATATATAAAATACGGCACATTGCCTAATCGTCTCAATTTATAATAATTTGATATTATAACCAGGCAAGTTATTTTTCATAAACATGCGGATAACAATATGGTTTTTATATCCTTTAGAATTGATTTTCCTTTGACACGTTATGTTATATATCTATTGCTTAAGACAACAAAATATTGGTTTTTATCAACTCTATTGGTCGATAAGCTTATGTACATTATCTCAATTATACGTAACGCAGTGCCATATTATTTTTATATATATATATATATATATATATATATATATATATATATATATATATATATATATATATATATATATGAATATTAATAAATCTTATTAAATACAATTTTTTATGAATATCAGTTTTTCTGCCACTACCAATTTCAATATCTCTAAAATTGAATTGAAGTTCTTCTTTCTCACCTTTAGAGATTTCATATAGAAACATAGCCAAACATCGGTGCATTATTATATTTATTAGTGTCGAAGTTCATTTTAAGAATGTATGGGAAAACACCTATTAATGTATTGGGTTATAAGTATTAAAATTGTGTATGCTTAATTAATAATTATATTGAAACCAATATAATACTCATCGAAAATACAAAAAAAATGAAATTTTCAATTAAAATATTCTAGTTATCTATAACAGAACAGTCTCCATCGAATAAACTTGCGTATTTACTACAAACTAACCCAATGAATAACATGTGGAATGCTTCTCAAATATATGGATTGATAAATGTTCTTACTGCCCTTATGATGTACTTTTAATATTCAAGAAATATTATTGTTTGGGTTTTCAGTTCAGGGTTCATAATTTTGTTTGTTGAGAAGTCACATTCTTTGGTATGATTCTAATAAAAAATATTTCAGCATAAGCATACTTGACTATGGACGATTTTCCAAGGAGTTTTTTTTTTCTATTGGTGTAACCATATTCATCACCAGTGTATAAAAAGCACAGTATTCGTTATCGAGTCTGTGGATAGCAGTCGTTGGCTACAAATTAGAATTTGATACTGTCCATATATCAAACAAGCATATTAACACAACGACCCTATACCATTTTGATGAGCTAATATCCACTGTCAATATATTTCTCGACCCCTATTATTATACTTTTATCATGCACTCATCATATTGAAACAATTACATGATTAATCGACCAATATTGTATTGTAATGAATAGAATTGTTTTATAGAAAATAAATAAAAAAATATTACGATTTATTAAATAATTATTTAATTTATAAATCAACAAGCAGAACTGTTCATAGAGTATATCGACGGTATGTCTTCTTTAGTCTGTTTTCATTTTGTGTATATTCATTTTGAAATGAACCTATGGGGAATTTATTTGACTATTGCCATACATACACAGATCTTCATTCAGGATTCAGGATATCAGAGTAAACCTAGATCGTAAGAATCGATACGAATTTAATTTTTATATTATTTTTATAAAATAAACCAACCCTCAAGACAAAATGACAACAAACGACGAGGAAGATGTCTTTAGACAGGATATATATATATATATATATATATATATATATATATATATATATGTATATATATATATATATATATATATGTATATATATATATATAATAAATAATTGTCTACCCATTTCAATTTAAATAAAGTTTATTAAATTCGAATCCTTCGCAATTAGAGCATTAAAATCGACCAGTTTGTAACATTGTAATTTTTAAAGGTTTCAACAAAAAGCCACATTGAAATCGCTTGTCACAGTTCGAAAAATTTCAACCGCACAAAATCACGTATTTTCACATACAATTTGCTGTAATTTTGAATGGGTGAAATTTTAATGACAAATTGACGATTTAATTTTGATTTTATTCACATTGAATAGCAATCAATCAGTAGAATATAATACATAACACACCTGCTTTTGACACATCGATAACGAGGCAACCCTGTGATTATATGCACGTGCTAAATCATGTATTTATCATTATATTTTATATTATGCCAATCAAAATCGTTGTTGAATTGATAATTTTGCTTTGTTTTGCCGATGAGTAATTGATTGAATTTTATCAATACGTCCAGAATTACCTTGTTTGAAATTAATCAACGCTGGACTTAATCCCGAATATGCTCTTTTCTAAAATAATATTTACTCATGTGGATAAGTAATCAAATACCAAAATAAATGAGTTCAAGTACAGCTTAATATTTATTTATTTATTTACGCTCCGAGGAGCTGTTTTATTTTAGAAAGGGTCCTTTTTAGAGGGTTGTTTATACACAACAACGTGTTAATAGTCTGTCGGTGATCTTAACTATTACTAGTTACACAGGTCACCGACTTAATAATCAGTATTTACCTTACTATACAAGAAATCAGAGTAAACCTGGATCGAGACGATCGATCGGGATTTTTTTATTAATATTATTCCCGATCTCCCAGTCGTAATAACCGATCAAATCAACTTAAAAATTCTTGACTTGAGTGGGATTTGAACCCATGACCCTAGTATTTGTAGCCACGCTTCTTATCCTCTGAGCTATTACGCTGGTTATATAATATTGGTTTTTTTATATTTTTTTTAGCAAATCTGGGATTCGATATTAGATTATATATCCTTAGACATCAGAATGTCTCCTCTGATTGCCTAGATATCTATAGACTGGTTGTTTTTTTTATATATTTATTCAAATATTTAATAAATTATATATTTAATGTAATGGGGTAGCTAAGAAAAGGGGGGTGGTGGGTGGTAATATGAGGTAGGTGTTGAATTGTTCTCCAAACAATCGACTAATGATCAAGTACGCTGCGGTTCAATCACACATGCAAATTCGACACCAATAAACGTTGGTTATAATTAACTTATACCCTATCCACCTGTATGGACATATATAGAGAAATGACCGTAACGATCGATCGATATATTTCACAATTAGGGTTTTGAAAGCCCACCCCTTCATCTGACAGAAGGCGAGCTTTGCCATAACCCGGAATCTAATAAACCTGTTATCAAGCAGACAAACTACCTGTCAAATCAATTTGTATGGTCTTATATTTACTAGAATTTTAATTAATAATCATTTCATCACACCGAAAAAGTGGTAATTATTTAAAATATAACTCATCGAATTTTACTTCAAAATATTTAAATCATAATTAAAAAATAATTTTTATGTGATTGATTCTCACATTTGTCATTCAACCCGAATTTTATTTAATCCAACACATTGTTATTTTATATTGCAAATGTATCCATATTCACATTCTGAATTTTCATATTAATTATTAGTAGAACTATTTCTAATAGTACTATGTTATTAGATCTTTTAGTTTTCAATTGTAGAGCACTACGCGGCTAACATTTTTTATTATAATATATATAATTGTCTAACTGTGTGTATGTTATATGTCTGTATGTCTGTATGTCTGTATGTCTGTATGTCTGTATGTCTGTA
Organism: Agraylea sexmaculata; assembly: GCA_022606485.1. Classification (NCBI taxonomy): domain Eukaryota; kingdom Metazoa; phylum Arthropoda; class Insecta; order Trichoptera; family Hydroptilidae; genus Agraylea; species Agraylea sexmaculata. Next base: position 101,413 of record JAGTTH010002549.1, read on the forward strand.
TGTCTGTATGTCTGTACAGATCTTTCAAATATCCTCAGCGTATACAGAGTCACTATATACAGAAAAATAGTCCTTAATATATCAGGGTACAAGCATTAAAATTCCGTGTGCTCTTAAGTCTTTATGGAACTGAGCCATATATTCAAAATGGAATAGAATATTTGGTAGTGAGACTGCATTTAAATTTGTTGATTATTGAAGATATGCGAAAATAGCCCCTAATATGTATCGAATACCTTCGAGATATCGTATACTTTCGTTTGAAATATATTTGCTGTCAGTTTAGTTCGAAATGTATGAAACTTCAAAAAATGTTCATTTTCAATGATTGTTTAAACTATAAAATGGGGCTTTTTCGAAATAGTAAAATGGTCCTATTTGACCGGCAACTAATGTAGATTCATTCATTATCTATAACACATTTCATGTCTCTGTCAATAGAAGGTAGTTAATCGTAATCTGTAAAATTTTATATATTCAATTCAATTTTTTGACACTTGACAGACAAGTGTTGCCAGGTGTATAAATAATTCAATTTAAATATTTAATCATAATTAATACATATCTAAAATCTCGAAACGGGTATTTTAATAATAATATTATTAAATTAATTTCAAAATAATTTTAGAGATATTTAATAATGCATAATAAATAAAAATTCTCAAAAAAAGTATTTATCGGGAGACTCGCTTTTTAAATATTGTGATGAGTGTTGTCATCATATGAAAACCGCGTTATATTATTTTATTAATAATTTTAATAAAATTTCAAACTTCTTTCGAATGAAAAAACAAACAACTTATTATCTTCGTATTAAAAACAAATCAGAGCATTTAAAATATTAAATAATTTCATAATATTGTTAGATGTATTTAATTTGATAATGCATTACATTTTCATACTTCATTTTTAAAATCAAAAATTAATTCTTTAAAAACACTTTAAAGCAAAAATGAAATCAAAACTCAAAGATAAACGTCCTATTAAAAAACCAGGCAGAACATAAAATTAACAAATTGAAAATTTCAATTAAAATTACCCTAGTAATAGTATATTTACTTAAATCTATCACAATCAAGTAAATATTTCAAAGTTTAATATTAAATCTATATTGGAATAATCATCAGGGATTTAATTGATTGAAGGATGATTTTTATAAATTAGTTAAATATCATATTATTTATTTATAACTGAAATATTAATAGATTTAGCCTGTGGAGGGAGTTTTCATTCACCACTGAATTATTGTGTGATTAATATTTTTTTGTATTTCAACGAATATTATATATTTTCGAAAAGGTGCTAATAATTGGATGAGTAATATTTTATACTGCAAACGTTCGTATAACTGAACCGGGTGGTTTATTTAACAATACAAGTCGTGATCTTTCGGGGCAAAAAGGGTTCATTTTAAGGATTCCCACGTGTTTTCAGGTAGGTGAGAATAATTGATAAAACTTTAAAGGGTTGTCCTATCTGTGTGCGGTTTTAATTGACCTTATTATGGAAGAGGCGTGAGACCGCATCGAATCTTTTGTTAAAAATACGACAACGCACCTTTGAACCTCAAACTAGTCGACATTTGACATATTTTAGATCTTTTCGCAATTTTACAACGAAAAAAGGTGCATTTGATTGACAGTTCCGATTGTCAAATTGACCCACAGGGAAGATATTGAAGCGTTCGTTTCCATTGTAACAAAACGACCCAATTCTATTCACGATCGTAACGGATAATTCAATTAATCTTTTAACACTCACAAAGGTCTCTAAATTGCGTTATGTGAATTTATGCCGAAAGAAGATTTATACAATGTAAATTTTTTTTAGAAATAACTTTATTCATTTGCACACTTGTCGCCTGGTATAAATCAAAGAGCTATGATTTTTTCATTTTTGTCGTCTTCCCTCCTTTGTCTGTCGGGGAGGAAATTGAATATTGATTGTAGGGGTGGAATTTTATAAAAACAGAATAACCATCTTTTTAAAGAAACAAATAAAAAATTACATTACATTTTACTAAGTAAGTACAATAATTATGGTTATTTCGAGTAATCATGAAATCCTTTGAAATAATTGAGCACTGCAAATAATATTATTTTATAATTTGATTAATGTGTTATTTTATTTGAATTCTCTCATAGTTGAACAAAAATTCAAAAGATATATATCATACATCAAATATTATGTTTATGGGACAAATAAGAAAGTTGAATGTAGTCGAATCCTGAGATGATGGGTAAATTTCAATATTAAAAGATTAAGATTGTCGATAACAAACAAAAATTACAATAGAATAAAAAAAATTACAAACATTATAAAGTAATATAATAAAAATATTAACGTGCACTTCTCTACAATATTAAGTACTGTAAAACCTGTCTTTACACCCTTTTAATCGATGTTTGTTAATCACAATAATAACACTATCTTGTGGGAGAACGACACAGTAAAATATATTTTATTATAATTTTAAACAATCAAAAGGATTGAAAATCTCTTGAAAGAGGTTCAAAATTTATTTAAAAATATTTAAAAGTGATAAATCGAAGAATGAAGTGAGCGTTAAATATAATAAATTTCAGTGTTAGTGTATTTTTTTTTACACACGTGTGTTATTTTAAATGTATGTTTTTCATATTGTAGTTTTATATTGTTTTTGATGATAAGTGCGATTAGTTGATGAAGGCGATATTGTCTGTGGATGAAGGATGGTCGACACGCGATATATTATTTAATAGAATAGGGTAATTTATCAGAGAGAAATTGATGACATATTGTAGTTGAGACATCAGTCACGCAGATCCTGTCTTGGGTGTTGAGGGGTTACAAGTTCAACCCTCCGTGACGACACGCGTCCATAACATCCCTTTGCTCTTCACTCGATACTCTTACACCCCATTATATAAATATATTTGAGGTGTTACAACTACCATTTTTAAGTGCATATGCCCACTAATCAATGACGTTAAGAAAACACAAACATTCGATAACTTGATAATCTGGTTTTGGATACAATTTACCAATAAACTAATATTATAATAATTAACTCATGTGTTTTATTGTTAACGACTGGAACTTCTAACCTGGATAGAATTTATAATAAATAAATAAGTGCTGGTTGCTGCATATAATTGAAATTGCTCATTATATTATATATATGTATATATATATATATATATATATATATATATATATATATATATATATATATAATATATATATATATATATATATACCACCATATATATATATAATAACATATATATATATATATATATATATATATATATATATATATATATATATATATATACTATTATATAAAATAGAGAGCAATTTTGTGTCAAATAAAATTCTAGCATCTGGATTCTTGCTCACATGTTGTATTGTACTATTATTACAAATGTAGGTACTGTATAATAAAATAATAAATTTAAATAATATTAACGCACTTTTCGTGTAAATAAGTGAAATCTTGTAAATTTCAATTAATATTAATTGTCAGATTGACATTGCATATATATATATATATATATATATATATATATATATATATATATATATATATATATATATATATAATAAATCATAATAGTAAAGCATGAACCATCATCACCTTGCCATTACAGGAAAAATAATGATGGACATTTGTCAGTATTATAGAAAAAGATGTTAATGTGATGATGGAATCCCAAATTTCATTCCCAAATTTAAAAGATTATATAACTTCCAAAACGTTTATATGAATGTTGTGTCTTATTACTTTCAACTATAAAGACGTTGTCATCTTTAGGAGTTTTCAATGAACTGAACTCTGAAATAAAAAAAAACAATAATTACAGAGGCGTTAGGCTAATTGTGGAAGTTTGTAAGAGTATTAGTGCATGTAAGATAAACAATCAATTTGCACTAATACATTGACAGAAAACTATCAGTATTTATTTGACGATACACTTACAAATATCCAGGACTAAGATAATAAATAAATTTTAATTCAATCAACTAATTTTAAAATAATCATTTTTTTTCACCTGTAAGAAATAAGTATTAAAATTTTATAATGTGGCATTTGAACCATAACAATGATTTATTTTTCTATAAAATATAAAGTAGATGTGTTGATTAATAGGAAGCATTATTGGTTGATGTAGAATCTTGTTTGACACTTAATATAAAGTAAAAGTCGGGTGAATGTGATTCTGTTTGGGCGGAATGGGGTAAGAATTAGGGGTGGTTTTATTGAGAGACGAAGGGGATGTGATGATTTAGAGAACCCGGCGGGATGTAAAATTAATAATTGAACCTCGTAAATTAAGACGACAGTTACAGTCTCTTTCTATGCCACCTGCACACTTCTATTCACAGTAAAAATTGTATTACTTGGTTAAATTATTAAATAAATCAATCATTAGTGCATGTAATAGTTATTCTAAAATCGGCCTTTATGATAGATAGTAGTAATATTTGAATTTATATCTATAAAAGTATCATGCGTATTGTATTTACACATATGGTCGACACTAATGCGCATATTATACATATACCTCACTCATGCGCTGGCTGTGGCCACCTGCAACACAAGTCCTTAAAATCTGATACTCGAGAGCAACAAGATTGTACTTAATATTTATCCTTTAATATATCAATCATTTTTTAATGACGCAATTCACCATATTAATTGAATGACGGTGTAACATTATTAGAAAGATTGACAAGTGACAGATAAACAGTACGAGCGATAAAAGCAGCGCCCCAAGCGGTTGTCATAGGAAACCTTTGTTGACAAATTAATCTTTGTCTCCCATATTTCTGATGTATTTTAAATTATTATTGGCACCTCTATTCAGGGTGAACGTGAATTAAATGACAATATTTAAAGGCGTGGTAGGTAATAGCAATAATAAGTGAAGAAATATAATAAATATATAATATAATAAATATAAAAAGTACAAAGTAATAACTGGCGCGTGGGGATGGTGCCTTTTAAATATAAAATAAATATTTTATATTTAGTAAAAGAAAATATTTAATATATTTTTTTACTAAAATCTTCTCAGTTGATTTACATAAGTCCATCCTGTACATATGAGCTCATTGTCAGTAATATTTTTGTATTATTCCAGTCATTAATAGCTTTAAATTTTAGTGTATGGATTAAGTTCATTGTTTTTTTTTAGTTAATGATTGATCATGGTAAAGTAACAGAAACTGTATTAAAAAGTTCACAATGTTATGACCATAAGCTTGATATTAATAATATTCAATTTAATGTACTGTTTTATTGGTAGTTTTGGGGCGTATAATATACTTTTTTTGTCTATAAAATATGGATCTTTAACTCAAATTCGGAAGATAAATGTTTACAAATCCATCATAATATTGTAAGTCTATCAGTAAGTATTTTGATTATTTGTAATTGTTGTCAAGGATTGTGTTTATTATATTAAATCCTTTGGTGGTGCACCGTCACGGTGAAAACAACATTATCATCTTTGCTGTTATGACACTTTCATTTCAATCCCTTTGACCGAGGGGAGGACACCCTTGTCTACCGGGGGTGGGCGGCATGGCAAGTGTGTCACCCCATATGTAATGTGGCTGTGAACATCATATCAGAGGGTGTAGAATGAGGCATCTGTGAGGTCAGACATATGTTGGCACAATTTCACACTCAATTATATTGATAAAAAAGGCATCCCCAATAGCACATTTTATCCATGATTACTATTATCAGCTTGTGTATGGTATATTACTATTGTGAGCATCGTTTATTTTTCTCAGAATGGAGTTGTCAAAGCAAAGAGTATTCGAATCCCAAATGGCGGCGAGACGTCGATTGATTATTGTTGGCAAGATTGATCACCTTGCAATTGAAATGGTCCAGATATGGACAAGATGCGGTGATTGTCCAGCGAGGAAGTCAATGGACATAGTAGCTTTATGATCTCAGGGGATGGCATCGCATTTATCAGCCTCTTGTCAATGGACATTCCTTGTTGAAGTGATATTTACCCAAAACACACTTGATCTATGACCAACGCCTTACCGAATGTGCACAGTCATATTTAATATAAAGGGGTTTTGCATTGATATTATTATGACTGATGAATATAGACGAAGCGAGGGAAGTGTCTAAGGATATTAATATAATATAATAAGTGTCGCAAATGACCGGGCCAACCCTGGCAGGAAATAGGGGGCTTGTGTTATTACTATTAAAAGTATAATATACTTGATCAAGGGAGACTTACTCTTAAGTACATGATTATTTATACAATAGAGAACGGGTGCATTTATTTTAAATTTAACAATTTTTGTATCGGACCACTGCACGGGTTATCTTTCATTGTATTATTTTAAACCTCTTCTCTGAAACTATGAAAAATCATCAATAATTTATTAAGCCATAGGTAACAAAAGCAAAGGAACATATACTAGGCAAGGAAAGTGTGTAAGGATATAAATACATATCATTAACTTGTGTCGCAACTGACCGGGCCTACCCTAAACGGAATATTGAGCTCACTATCTAATAAATATAATGATTATAAAATACTCAAACAAGGCAAACTGACCCTAACTACAAGATTATTTATATAAAAGAGACCCGGTGCATTTTTTTAGTAACAAATTCAACATTTTTTTAGTACTGGAGCACTGTACGGCTTACTTTGTACTATAATTATATTATTAACAAACTTTGCTATAATACGTATGTATCTACATAATGTATATTTGTCATACATCAATTTTTGTATAAATTAATTGCTAAACCGCGTAATGTTGAAAAAAAGTTACGCCCACTTGATTATTGATTTTAAATTATAAACAAATATGGGAATACAAGATTTGTATACAAAATAATGATTTTTTTTAGAAAAGAAACTCATAGATGTTATAAGATTTATATATATACTGTATATATATATATATATATATATTTATATATATATATATATATATATGTATATATATATATACTGTAAAAAATAATAACAAAGCAATATATATTATTATTACTATTTTATAAAAATTAAATTTAAAAAAACATATTGTAACGATTATCATTTAAATGTGTACACTTTTGATATCTAATCTAATGTTAAGTGTCCTTAAACGATGACCGTTTTAAATTTAAAACCCAGTCCCGAATCAGATATGATAATGGAGTCGTTCAGTACAATGAATGGGGGCGTTGTGAGGTGTTAAGGTAATTTATAGGCTTTAGCATTCACTATACAATGTTTGTATTATTGTAAAGATAGGATTACTACCACTACTGGACTTTACAATTTAACACCAATAGTCCTACATTCATTGTAAACTACAAACTATTCAATCCAACTGTTAACGTCCATTACGTATCGATCAATACCA
>JAGTTH010002552.1:0-54910 GCA_022606485.1 Agraylea sexmaculata
CTCCTCGGGGCGTAAAATAAATAAATAAATAAACAACAAAGAGAATGCTTACGATAAAAATATAGTAGGGACCATTTACCCCCATTAACTATATTGTATGTAACCCTTTATATATAGGTACTCTATTAATTAGTATAAAATGTGCTTGATACACATATGTATATAGATCTGACATATCTATCCATTTCACTAAATTAGTGCCAATGGAAAATTCTCAAATAAAATAAATAATAATTTTATTTGTAAACATTGAGATATTCATCTTTTTGAGTAAGTTCGCTCGTTTTTATTCATAAACCCTAATAATATGGTAGCTTACACATTGGCTTTAGCTGACTGACCAACTCCTCCTTGGTCCATTCCTTCTTGTCGCCCCATAAAGCGAGGCTTGGTGTTATTACAGCCAATTTGTTGTCGTCTGGATATGGAACATTAAGATAGTGGACTAGCACAATGTCTGGATTCTGAAATAACACATATTAGAAACATTCCAAGTCTAAAATATATCATGATCATCGAACCTGTAGTAACCAGTAACATCTTCTATGGAATGTCGGCAGTATGGCTGAGTGTACGTAGCATCCATAAATACACTGAAACAATCAAAATTCAATTAAGACGAGCCGGTGAAATATTCGAGGTGTAAATAAAGGCTTTTGGTAATGATATTTTACACCTGTTCATATGATTGATAAGCCTCGAGGCGATTGTGTGCATGGCGAAAGGGGAAATTTGGCAGTTTATCATTGTCACATATTGTTCATAATAATATTTATATACGAAAATCTTCAAACAGACTTAGAATTACTAACGAAAACAGTTTTAGAAATGTTTTTGCAGTCAATTTTAAATTATGAGAGACTTGTGTCTACATTATTCATATATTTTCTATGGATCAATTGAATAAAAAAAATTAAGTCTCGAAATGCTTGAATGAAATATAATAAAACCAGGTACATATACATATTAAACATATACTTTATACAGATGCGGGCTGTGACCACCTGCAATATTGTAGTCCCTCAAATCCGACACTCGAGTTCTTACAAAAATATCCTCATGATCATGTCAATTCTATACATCTTGACATATTCTTTGTCGTTAAATATATTGCAATTTTTAATGACACACTTTACCATTTTAAGTGTAATGTTATTAGAAAAATCGACAAGGGACAGATAAACAGTACGATCGGTAAAAGCAGTGTTTGTCTCATATGTTTATGACGTTTTTTATTCTTATAACAAATATTTCGGTGGGTTCGGAACAAAAATAAATTAACAATATTCAAGAGAAAAAAACCATTTCTTTATTGTAATATATTATTGAATATTTTGGTGCAAAGATATAAAATGTAGGTTTGGCTTTCATTTAATGTACAAATTATTTATATGCCTTATTAGCTTTTTTATAACAAATGAAATTATAAAATATGTATATGAATAAGCTTCTGATAAAGATACAACTTGGGTTACAATGAATCATTTAGAGTATTTTCTGTAGATAATTTGTAAATGGAAAAATAAATTTATTTATCTTGTAAACCTAAGCTTAGTATTATCAAACGTTGTTCATTTATTCATTCATACTTAAAAAGGTCATTGAATTGGATAGAATTATTTAAATCCCCTTATAGATTTCCCGTTCACCCCGCAAATGTCAATCTAAAATACAAATGGCAGACGGATCGTGTTATTTCCAAGACTAAGGTACATTCTTAAAGAAATAAAAGGGTGGCCTGAAAACGCAATAAAGGCTGAACCTTATAAAATTTTATACAATAACAAACGACGAGACCAGAACATCTGCGACTACTTTTGGCACTGGTTCAAATCCAGACACTATTATCACTCCTAATCCATAGAGAAACACACTTTACCAATAACTACTCATCGATTCTTTTATAAATATGAATTGATAAGCTGTTACACTTTTTATTCCTGATTTTTTTAGGTTATTTATATTATATGGATATCAGGGAATTCGACGAAATCGCATGGTTTCATTGATTTTGAAATGCGCTCATGCCGCATAATATTATTATTAAATATTTTCAACCAATAACTACTTATAAATTATAATAAACTTAATAAACGACTATCTGGCTACATTATTATTTTTTTTTTTCAATAAATAAAATTAACGATTACTAATCAAATCTTACGGTGAAAGTTACAAAATGCGTCCAATGGTTATGAATTCTGTATGGAGCAATTCCGTAATCAAATAATTTTAAATAATATAATACAATCATCATTTATATGCGACTAATTGAGACCAAATCGGATGCAAAAATTATATACAATTTTGCGTTAACAGTAATTCCAATTATAGGTCTACTAATTTCTTATTTTTTGTAGAACCAATTTCAAACTTTTGATATGCGTAGAGGCGATTCAAGTTACAACAAACAACTATGATTGGTAATCCTATAACTTATTTTGTGTTTGGTAAATTAAATAGCCTTTGAACATGTCTAAAGAGTGACATTTGCTCTATAAATATATGAGAAGGCGGCTTTTTAGTGGATCGTAGTATTTTTCAATATATTTTTACTACCATATAAACTCATAAAATCAAAACAAAGTTTGATAATAAAGAGGGTTGGCCTGGTTTGGTGTGGCACCAAAATTTACAATACATATTTCATCAATAATTCCCATTTTTTAATTCAACAATTCCTTCATTTTAAATCACTGCTTTACTAAACGTGTCGCTTTCAAAGTTTCATAAAATAATGATTTCTCACTAAATATACTCGATATATTCCGAGAAGAAAACTATCAAACACGGGTTGATTGAGTGAATATTTTAGATGGGATTTCTCTATAAAAATAATATTTTTTCTATTCGCAAAAATGTGTTATAATAATGTTAGTGTCACGGTGGTTCTGCATTTGACAATTCATATTTGTTTCAGACAGGTCTATACTAAACTATATATTATTATACAAAATACACAACTAGAAATGAAATAAAATAAATTCTGAAATACCTAGTAATACAATAAATTAATATAAAGCAACTGGATGAACCTTGGAGTGATCTTGGCACCATAAAATACTTTTATTGGTCGTTAGTTAGATAATTTGTGTGGGATTCTTACAAAAGTGTGTCGATAAATTATGAAGGAAATAAAAGACTTCTTCGTGGCTCAATTGTTAAAAGACTTCGGGCTTTTCAAACCATACAAATTAACCCAAAAAGTAGAAAAATTATAATGGTTTATCTATAAGTTGTAAGAAAGGAATATTTCTTCTATTGTATTTATTGATTTTACCAAAAATATTGTTTACAATAGTATAAAATATTACTACAGGTACACGAATTTGTCTACGCAATTGAATAATTAGCTCACTTTTTAAATAAAATATCATAAATAAATGATATTACAAATATTCATAAAAAATAAGGATCATCACTTCCTGAATCAGTATGGTATAATAAGACCGAGAGAGTGTGCATGCGATGCGTATACAAATAGAGCTGAATTTTTTTGAATCATGAAATACTGTGTAAACCTTTCAAAATATCAACAGTAGAAGTCTGCTTTCACATTCCATTTGAGTAAAAAAAGAGTACTAAAAGTGACATTGAAGTATGTCAAATAAAAAAAAAACCTTATATATATACAAAGTTTCCTTTGGTTGCAAAAAATCCCATGAATCCATTTGATTTGGTTAAATACGGCTGTAAGTTTCTTTACTAAGGATCCATACCAAGCCTTATTCAGTGAAATTTATTAAAATTTGAAAAAAAAAAAAAAAAAATGACAAAGAAACATAATAAAATAATCATGCAAACAAAACCATTACAGTTCGTATAAGATTTTTTAATTCCAACATCCAATCAAGAGCTTTTATCAGTATTATACAAGTCTTAAGGGCTAATATATTTACAAAGGACGTACCCAGGATAGATATGGGGTAGATTAGAGGATAGTAATTAGTGTTTGGTGTCAGGTATTAGTAGATCGAACAATGTTTATGTGACAGTTTATCTGCACGACTATTCCACCATACAAATAGTTTAGGTAATAGAATGTCGTGTTACATTCATATTGATGGTAACTGCATTGTGTTATATTATGTATATTATTTAATTAATTATGTTAGAAGAGGCGCTTTATATAAATTATATTATTATTCTGTTGTTATAGTGAATGGTGTGTGTGTGTGTTAATAGAACGATAACATTTGTTCTTCTGGGTTAATATATATATGAGGCAGGCATATATATATATATATATATATATATATATATATATATATATATTATATATATTATAATATTTACACGACATTCCAATTAAGTTTAATTATTCTTAAACAAATAAGCAAATACACGTAATTAATATAATCAACCAGGCGTTCTAAGCAGCTCATTAATATTGTTTTGGAAGGTATACAATTTCAATTATAATAGATATTTCATATGAAATCTACTGATGAATAAATCATTACAAAGAAAATAAAACATTTTCAAATAAGTAAAGCATGATTTAAAAATGTTTATACGAATCAGTGCTGGAATATGGTAAATATTGCTGCCGCACCAGATCGGGCCAACCCAGTTCTATCAAACCAACCTTGCTTTGATTTTCTGTAGTAATAAAAACGTATTGAGAAAATCCACTAAACAACCGTCTTAACTTATGTTTATAGAGCAAATGTCAAACTTTAAACATACTCAAAGGCTAGCTAATTTACCAAAGACACGTTTTTATGTCTGGTCTCAATTTAGTCGCATTTAAGAGGCGATTGTATTATTATTATTATTAATATAATATATATAATTGTCTAACTGTGTGTATGTTATATGTCTGTATGTCTGTCTGTGCGGGTCAATCCCTCAACCATCCTCAGCGTATACAGAGTCGCTATATACAGAAAAATAGTCCTTAATATATCAGGGTACAAGCATTAAAATTCCGTGTGCTCTTAAGTCTTTATGGAACTGAGCCATATATTCAAAATAGAATAGAATATTTGGTAGTGAGACTGCATTTATATTTGTTCATTATTGAAGATATGCGAAAGTAGCCCTTAATATGTATCGAATACCTTCGAGATATCGTATACTTTCGTTTGAAATATGTTTGCTGTCAGTATTGATCTTAATATATGAAACTTCAAAAAAATGTTCATTTTCAATGATTGTTTAAACTATAAAATGGGGCTTTTTCGAAATAGTAAAATGGTCCTATTTGACCGGCAACTAATGTAGATTCATCCATTATCTATAACACATTTCATGTCTCTGTCAATAGAAGGTAGTTAATCGTAATCTGTAAAATTTTACATATACACTTCAAATTGTTTGACATTTGAAACGTAGTGTTGCCAGGTGTATAAATAATTCAATTTAAATATTTAATCATAATTAATACATATCTAAAATCTCGAAACGGTATTTTAATGATAATATTATTAAATTTATTTAAAAATAATTTTAGAGATATTTAATAATGCATAATAAATGAAAATTCTCAAAAAAAGTATTTATCGGAAGACTCGCTTTTTAAATATTGTGATGAGTGCTGTCATCATATGAAAACCGCGTTATATTATTTTATTAATAATTTTAATAAAATTTCAAACTTCTTTCGAATGAAAAAACAAACAACGTATTATCTTCGTATTAAAAAGAAATCAGAGCATTTCAAAATATATAATAATTTCAATATATTTTTAGGTGTATTTAATTTGATAATGCATAACAATAAAAAAAATCTTTAAAACTTCTTTAAAGCAACAATGAAATCAAAACTCAAAGATAAACGTCCTATTAAAAAACCAGGCAGAACAACATTAACAAATTGAAAATTTCAATTAAAATTACCCTAGTATAAAAATATTTGACTACGGAATTGCTCCATACATAATTCGTTATGGGTTTTTTCCCATACTATTTAATATTAAGTATCTCTAATGTCACATAAAAATGTTATTCTCATGTAAGTTATAGGTAAAAATATTTATATATTCTTTACACCTAAGACTAAGTCTTGTATTATTTCAACAATGTAAAATTCAAATTAAATAAGTAAATTGTAATAAATACATAATTCGTAACCAATGGACGCGTTTTTTTAACATTCGCCGCAATTTGATTATTTGATTTAAATGAAAATATTATAATAATGTAGCCAGTTAGTTAAATATTTAGTTTATTATAATTTAAAGTGATTATTGATTGAAAATATATATTTCAACCTTTTTTGCATTCGCGGCTTTTAGATTCCAATCTTATGTTATTTTATAATAACCCTATAATAAATTTATTGCATTTTATTGATTTTGAAAAATAACTTTAGACTTGTTTAAGTATATTTGTAGCATTTCTAATAAATATAGTTTTAACAAATTATAGTAGAAATCCTCACCTCTGTTCCTTGAACCTTTAATTTCATATGATCTTCTCTCGTAGTCTTTCCATCTTTTCGTTTCTTCCAACAGTAACCATCTCTTCGATATCTGACCTTTTTCCTGCTGTAGAGCAACATAGAGCCACTCTTTGGTCTGAAACAATAATATCAAAAAGAGTGAATATTTGCATTTAAACTGGGTGAAACTTAACAATGTTTGTCTAATCACAATATGTGCACACCGAAAAAATATCAGGGCCTCGAATTCATGCATAGTCGTAACTCAATTGAAATGTGGGCCAGTGCCGGATAGAGAATAGCACACCTATCACAATGGAGACAATTATTTTAATCTGAAAATAAACCGCTAATTAGCCAGTCGCTGGCCGAAAAAATCATAAAGAGTCGGCCATAATCCGTGTTGTGCAAACAAGATTACGCGGAGCAAGCTGGTGAAAATCACGCGGGTATAAATTCAGAAAGTATTGTATGTTCAGTATGCTGAAAAAACAAAGCCGTATATCCTGTAACGTTGTGGCGGTCGTAAAAGTTTCAGTGTGCCGACCAAGCTATTAAAAATAGGCGAATCACAAGTTACGCAAATAGACTGTCCAAAAAGCGGCAAATAAATGTTTTAGTTATTATATTGCATCAATTAATGGGTGAGTTCGCTCAAATGTTGGAATTAATTTTTATTCACTCGCTATGGATTCAGACTACAGTGCGGCTACGGCGTAGCGGCAACTACACGATATATTGTGAAAGATAAGATGTAATCGTCTACATCGTAGTCGTAGTACTCTAAATTTAATATAAATCATAATACACACACTAAAAAAATCAGTTTAATATGCAGATTTAATATAATCATAACCCAAGTTGTATCGATCGGGATTTTATTAATATTATTCCCGATCTCCCGGTTATAATAACCAATCAAATCAATTAAAAAATTCACAGTATTTGTTGCCACGCTTCTTATCCCCTGAGCTATTACGCTGGTTAGTTTTAATTAATATATTTATTTTTTTTACCACCGCCTAAAATATTCTCAGTTATTTCAAGTCCACCCAATATATTATTTTGTAATTCAATATGACCCTACATGATTTCTCGCATTGCTCAAAAAGTATAAAAATCATTATTTTTTATTTTTCCATTTAAATTGTCGTTAAGAAGTTTTATGTGTCACTTGATTTAAATATAATAATTTTTTAATTATAATTTACAGTACATGTATATAGACATTATTGAATATTAATGGTGTCTTTTGGAGCAATCAACTGATTTTTTTATTTGTAATAAATATATGAATATTTTTATAATAAAATTGAAATAATATTAAAATAGATCCGGTGTACAGGTGTTGGTAAAAAGCATACAAATGAGCGAGGCGCTTAGGCCCGTCCATAAATCCGGTCCAGTTTTTCCCAAACGTACCGGAATTGATTGCTCCGGAACGACGACACCGACCTATTCCTATTCAATATACATACATATATATATATATATATATATATATATATATATATATATATATATATATATATATATATATATATATATCCAATACAGTATTTATGCTTCAATATTGACTGACTTCCTGACTGACGTGCATTATAACTCTGACTGTCGGCCGGTTTAACACTGCCTTATTTATTACCGGAATCAAAATAAATAACGGCTTTTCAATACGGCCAATTGATTTCCAAAACACATATCACTGCCAATAATCAAAATGACGGATTTTTTCATCCCATAGTTAGATATAACTCAATTGGATAAATTACATATCCAAATAAATTTAGGCAATTCTAAAATTCATCCTAATACATAGCGACTGCTCCAGCGTAGAATATCGTAGGTGCAAAAAATACGTTGTTTGAATTTTTTTAATAAAATGATTAATAAAATAATATAATGCAGTTTTCACATGATGACAAAACTCATCACAATATTTAAAAAGCGAGTCACCCGATTAATACTGTTTTTTGAGAATTTTCATTTATTATGCATTATTAAATATCTCTAATATTATTTTGAAATTAATTTAATTATATTATTATTAAAATACCCGTTTCGAGATTTTAGATGTGTATTTATTATTAATAAATATTATTTTTCCATCTGGTAACACTGTCTTTCAAATGTCACTCGGTTTAATTATTATTTATAAACAGTTTCCGATTAAATACCTTCTTTTGACAAAGATATAAAATGTGTCTAAACTGAATCTACATTAGTTCCCGGTCAAATAGGACTATTTTACTATTTCGAAAAAGTCCCACTTAATAGGTTAAATAATGATTGAAAAGCAACATTTTTTAACGTTTCATACATTTCGTACACATACTTACGGGAAACGAATTTGCGATGAAGCAGTACCACATCTCATACATATTAAGGACTATTTTCGCATATCTTCAATAAAACAACAAATAATAATAAATCCAGTCTCACTATCAGACATTCTATATGATTTTTGATATGTGACTCAGTTCCATAAGGACTTCAATAATATAATATAACCCCATTTATATATATATATATATATATATATATATATCAATTATTATTATTTTTGTAACGTAAGATATTTAGTGAATTTATTTTCATGTATCCGATTATATGTAAGTACATTTAATTGAGGGGTTGGATGGAATAAGGGTGGATATCGGAATACGCCCGTTTTAAGTAAAATTAATCATCTTTAGATATCTGTTATGGGTATTTAACAAAGATAATTAAATAAAATATATGATTTTTACTCAATTATATCAAAATTGTCATAAAATAAATATTTTATAATTTATTTTTATTACAAACTTTATATTGTACAGATTATTTATAGATTAGAGAAGTTTATGTTTTACTGACCCATTGGTGTTGAAATGTGCATAAGTCACAAATCCAAAAAGGATCTGTACAAATATTTTTTTTCTGGCTATATTATAGATACATTTTAACTAGAAATAATTTTTCAGAAATGATTTTTTTCGAAAATCGTGCTAGAAAACATTCTTCCATAAACTTGTAATAATGAAACAAATTATCGATCGATCGTTTGAGTATAAAAAATTGGTTATTTTGATATCTCAATTGGTAAATACAGACACAGCTCAATAACAATTCATTAGAGTGTGTCGCCATGTGACATTTTTATTTGGTATGTGTTGTTTTAATAGCGGAGATTGTTTTAACGAGTACAGGAGAATTTATTATCGAGAAGTGACTCGATTAAAACGTTGTTCTGATTTCGATTGGCATCAATAAACCGGCGAAATCACGTCGGCGTATAATTGAAAGCAATCAGGATTAATAAGAAATGTTATCTTGTTGATAAAATAAAGAGGCGTTAGTGTGTCAAGCCAACTTCGGTAAAGGCTTTTAAATCTGAAAGAATCTCCTGATGCAGGTTCGGGTCCAAGTGGAGTTTTCAACCAGATTTATCACAACCGTGAACTCTTTTCCTACAAACTTGCTGTCGACAGACGGGGAGGATTTTTATCTGAGATATTATGGGGGTGGTCGAAAAGCATCGGGAAAAACACCATTCTTTATTTGAATAACTAAAATAAATAACTGAGCCGAGAAACGATCCACAAACTATAAGAAATTTATGAAATTAATAATAGTAATCCAAAAATAGAACTTAAACATAGATTTTATAGGCAATTAAATACAATAAACATCATTCAAAATGTAAACAAAATCAAACATGTTTCAAATAAGCGAATTTTCATAAAAAAACCTTTATCATATAATTTTGCACCAACACTCTCCACAGTCCTTAATGATTTTACTATATTCGTGTTTTACAATATTTTTGTTTTATTCATATTGTATTAAGTATTTGTTTATATTTCTAATTTTTATTATTAATATTATTTATTATGTATTATATATATTTTTTTGTTGTTATAGGTGGGTTTTTGTATTTTTTCCCATAAATCATAATAGTAAAAGACTTAGTCTATAAACTTAATATTGTAACATCTAATCATAATGTATCAAAAAAATTTATGTAAATCATAGTTAATAAAGAAATTGTATAATAAAAATACACATTATTATTGAATGTCTATAGATAATAAAGAAAAATTTTATATTAACAATCATTATTCTTCATTTGTCAGCTGGGCCCTTTTTTGTGATAGTTTTCGTTTAGGTTTAAAAGTTTTGCATTTCTCCCATGCATTTTTGTGTAAATATTAGATAATTCGAATAAAATATGTAGGTACAATTATCAAATAATAAATGAATATTATAAAGGTAATACGCGCAGTGCTCCAATAACAATAAAAGTTTAGTACATCCACTTGACCGTGTGATTTGCTTTTAATTGAAAAATATTTAAATGAATTATATCAGGTTTTTCTAGTATTTAAATAAAATTGCTTTGTTTCAACTTTGTCATTAACAATTATTAATTGTGAACAAAAAAATATCAAGTAGGTTTTTGTTTTTTTTTTTCAAGTATATGATTGATAATATTTTTTTAAATCAAATATTAAAAAAACGATAACAATACTTCAATTGATTATCAAAAAATATAAATGTGCCTTTTGTGTCAAACGGTATTATTTAATGTAAGCCAAACTATTAGTTATAGAAAGTAGTATTAGCTTATTAATGATAATCCCCTTTTTAATGTTGTATGACAAGAGTTTAAAATGACAACTAATTTTCCTTTGAATTTATCTTTTTTTATATATTTTAAATAATATTAACTTTAATATTATAGTTTCAGCAAAGAGTGTCTGATCGACGTCCGCTTATCTTGGCTTAACTTCACCTTTTGCGGCCATTTTGCGCCAAAAACATAAAGTTTCTTCACCGGTCACCACTTTTTTGACCACTAAAAGCTTCTTATCTCCCATATTACATAAATTCCCGTCGACAATTTTATTTCAACATAATTAATATTCTCGGCGTATTGAAATGCAAATGATTAAAGTTTGTGGAATTCGTATGAAAGGTTGTATTTTTAGGTAATTTATTCATATTGAGTTTGGCGCTAATGTTGGCTCATAGGCCCGTCACGAACTATCGTGAAAAACTACATGAAAATATAAAAGTTTTATTATACAATTCGTGATATCAGACAATTGATAATGTTCTCTCCAAATTGACATGTGATGCAAAACTTTATGAAAAACTGATACTTTTCACAGTTTGATTTAAAGTTACGCCGATTTATCAATGTAATCTTAGACGAAGATATAATACATTAGATAACACCAACAGCCTTTTACTTTGATTGATGTATCACATTCACACCTTAAACTTTGTCAACTGTTTATATTTGAATAGTTTTACCAACTGATGTAAATAAAGATAGGATTCAGGCGGTAACCAAAACAATCTGGGTACTTTTTAAGTTTCCATTTGCCTATTTGGGTTAGATTTTTATCACTAAGCTATGATCAATACACCAATTTTTATAATAGATAAACATCTAAATGGATATTGATAGACAAATAAAAATAATGTTTTTTCTTTGTAAATCATAATAATATAACTTTTGCAAAAGCAATGTGTAATCGTGTAGAATAACAATTGTTTAATGTTTCCAATTTGCTTTTATTGAAATTGACATCTATTGAAGCATATTTCGTATAATAAGTCTTTTCATATTTTTAAATTATTCATAAAATAAATTATAAAAATATATTAATAATTATAATATATTAATAAGAAATAATTAATAAAAATATATTAATTATTTAAATATTAACAATTGATTGTACTCCATATTAAAACTTAATATTGTAACATCTAATTATATTGTATCAAAACAATACATATATGTAAATTATATTTAATAAAGAAATTGTATGAAAAAATAAAGTAAACTACCAAAAATATAATAAAAAGGTGCATAAGAAAAAAAAGAAAAATATGTTTAAATACTGATTAAAAAAGTTATCAAAAAATTAAGTCAAAAACGATGTCCATCAGAGATTTCTTAGATACAAAATTTCAATAAAAAATAAGTCGAAACTTAGACAAATTCAAGCATTTTCAATATAGAAAAATAATCTACACTAAAATATGCACTTTAACAAAATATAAATATGTTGTATGTATATTTAATAATTAGAAGAATATTTATATAATTTTTTTGGTTGAAAATAATAATAAAACGACAAAAAATCTATAATAAATAGGTATTAAATAAATACCAAAAACAAATGTTTGTTCGTATACTGTGGGAAAAAATAGAAATACTGAATAATATAAGTCGGTCGTTGTCTCAATTTTGTAATAAGTATTTTAATATAGAAGACTATGTGTACTTGTAATATTAAAAGTTTAAATTCACTGAAATGATGATAAAAAAAAAATATTTATATCAAAGCTGATAGAAATATTTGAATGTGTGTTTGTCAATATAATATTAATAGTACAGGTATTAATAAAAAGCATTTTGTCGTGCACAGTGGCAGGCTACAATAGTCGTATATATAATAAATAATATCGGAGGTGGTATCTAAAAGAGTCTTAATATTGAGAATAGTCACGCAAGTAAAAAGGCTTTACGGCTCTATTTGGTTGCTAAGAATTCGCTTAATTGTCAAATTCCTCGCTCCGCTTATGTTAATTTTTACTATTTTATTTATTTATTGTTGCACTCTAAACCCTTGTTCGTGTTATTAAATGCAGCTAGCGATACTACTTTTAACATTGCCTAATGTGACTTTTTAAAACTTTATCCCATGATATACTGAATTTAATAAAAAAATATATCAATATCCGATTGATTCTTTTATGTATACAATAATAAGATTTGGTTATTGCATTAATTTGGCTGAATTTCATAAATAATATTTATTAATTTACTAATTTTGGTGCCCGACTTATTTTCCCTCAGTATTCACCTTACAATACAGGGAAAATAGAATAGGGATTTGAACCCATGACTACAGTTTCCTCCTCTAAGTTTTAAATAATCGTGAATTTTTTGTCATAAACTATACACAATAAATGCAGTGAGGTCCATTTACACCCATTTGCTATGCTTTACCTAATTTTATAAGATTTTTATTCAGGGAATCCTTTATTAAATTGTTAATAAAAAATTTATTTTATAAATAATCATTTTGAAGGAAATCTTAATATGTCAATTAATTCCCTGAAGAGTATTTTTCTGAAAAATTATGCTAGTTAATTTTTAGTAAAAAAAATAAATATCTATCATCCAAAAAATCATAAAATGCAAGACTGAAAATTTATAAGTATAATCTAAGCAAATATGAATTCTGATTTTCACAAATCAAACAAGTACTAATGCAAACACAATCAACAAGAATTGAATACCCTGAGGCAAGAAATTGGTTTAGCTTAGATCAATATTTATTGACATTAATTGACTGCCAAACTGAGCTATTCTATGAATTATCTATTGAATCAACAACAACTATTTTTAGTGATAAGATCACGCCATTAATCTGGGCTTATAAAGTGCATAGTCATTGTCACTGTGTGTATTGTGTAGTCCTTTTACAATATTGTATAGATTGATGAAAGCCTTAGTAAAGCCTTATCGAGCCTCAATGAACGGAAGTTTGAAAGGCCGTGGAAATTAGCGATTAACCCTGACTATGACTACACTATCTTCCATGCCGTAGTTATAACATCTATCCTGTCTAATTCAGGGATAGACAACCTTCGACATCTACTAATTCGGATACTAAATCATCCTACTATTATATACTCAATTATTACTTTTCACCTTATACAACAATCGCCAATCATTGGCATTTTTAGGATCAAAACTAGCAACAGCTGTTTTATTTTAATGAATCTAATTCGCGATTGAATGCTAAAACGTATAGGATTTTCTCAAACTTGCACAGAATAATTTCCTGGATATCCACAAATATTAATACCATAATTTTAAAATGTTGTAGTCTCACAATTCAACTAAATTATTATAAAATATTATTTTACTTCAACATTCTCTAAATGACTATAAATTTATCATGTTGGTGTGGAAGTTATTCATAATAATAATCAAGGATTTTATGTATTATATAATATTTCATACTTTCTTTATTGAAATTGAATAATATGAGTATTATTTATCTAACAATAACTTGAACTTTTATTGATAAATTGTCAGAATAAAAAATATTTTTTTCCAATGTCTTACTCGTAAAATTGAAATAATCCATAAATATCAGTTCCATAGCCACGAAATCAACATTGACCTGTTAATTTTTTGCAATCGCAAACTTACTATTATATTATTATACGATTTCTTATCTCTCGATTATTTAACCTTCCATACATTTCAAACTCACAGGCAAAACTTCACGGTGGTCTAATATTAAATAAATATGTTTTAACAAGTCTCTCGTAGTATATAATACGATGAAATATAATGCAGTGATTATAATGATAAATTATTTGATAGTAGAATGTGTATAGTGTGTGTTAATCAGTATGAAAGGGGCTTTGAAGCTGAGCACGTAAATATTCCTGAAGTCAACCCCTAATTACAAACGCCTGAAAATGGCGGACTTTACAACCCTCACCCATCTGTTATACACCACTGTGCACTGGACAAACCTCTCGACATCCCTGAAATATTATTGCATTTTTAACCAAAGCCCCAGTAATATTACGATAAGAATCTGCGGACCATCCAATTACCATTATGCCAAACTGGAGCCAAAGCCAAAACAGCACCTTTATTAAAGGCGACAGACTCAACCACCCCATAAACTCGACCATGAATATTGAAATTTCATTAAAATATTATGCAAACAAACTTTATTGCCACTCGAACATCTGCCTTTCCGGGGCCGAACAAGAAATTAAATAAAACGACCGCCTCATCTTTATGCAATATTAAATTTAAAACATTTTTTTATTAAAATGTTTACAGTGAATTATTTTAAATTGATATTGTGAGAAAACATTCTATAATAAACGTCATACTTTGTTTCGATTAAATGATACACAAAATCAATAAAGCAAGGAGTCCCTTTTTTATTTCATTGAAATAAAAAAAAATTAACCATACTTTTATTGGTTTATATTTTCACTCTAAATAATACTTTAAAGAAGAATTTGTAATTTGTTTTTTTTATTTACATTAAATTAAATAATGCCAGATATAAATTATCATTGGTAAGAAAATATATTTTAAACACAAAGGGTCAGTTTCTAAATTATATATTGTATTTTAAATTTTGCAAATAACAAGGAATATTTCTGAGTGTATTTTATGATTAAATTTTTTTTTGATTTTTTGTTAAAAACATCCTTAATGTTTTTTTTAAGTAAATGATACATTTTTAGAAATTTAAAATCAATATTGCAAGGACTTCCTATATTATTATTTAATGAAAATTGTGAATAAAATAAATAAATTGTTCGGTTTTAACATGTTTTTTTATATTAAATCGCAAGTAAAAATCAATTAAAAAATATATTTTAACGTTAGCCTAGTTTCAAAAATTGTATTTTTAATACTGTGAATTATAAGAAATATTTCTGGGTGGCTTTTAATATTATTGTATGATTGAATATTAATATATTGGTAAATACATACATTATTCTGACGGCTCATTAGTTGTACAGGATAATTCAATTATTTTTTACTATACACCTGTTTATATGAATATATCTTTAGTATGTGTTAGCTGGTTTAGTTGAAGATAAGGGTCGGTAAGGGTTTCATGGTTATTTTTTGTGTTGAAGTGTCTAACTCCGTTAATTGCAGTCTAACAGAAGATAAATAAACACACTATATACTAAAACACCTTTTATACAAGCTTTAAAAATAAATAATTAATTGAATCGATTATTACAGAAACACCCTAAACGATAAAAATGTATTTAAAAAACTGTTATATTTTATTTTAAAATATTTATAATAAAATGCGTTCTTCGTAAAAAAATATTATATCAATGGCATTAGCAAAAAAGTATATGAAAAATTTCACTTAACGTGTTTTGATATTTGTCATTATTTTATAATGTCATAATGCACAATTATAAATTCACTTATTCTCTGCTTAAGAAAACAACAGAAAAAATCCCTGTTTTAGAGTTTTAATAAATTATTCAATTGTTTACGAGCAATTTAAGAGTTCAACTATTCATGAGACACAAAAATAGTTAGCTTATATATTAAAAATGCAATTCTGTGGAATACTATGTAATATTTTGACAAATGAAGTATTTATATTTTGTTTAAAAATATTTTGTTAATATGCTCTACTTTCAAATTCACTGACTGAAACAAATAATAATCGTCATCTTTATTTTTTAGGTTGATTGTAAACAATATTGATGTAAAAATAAGTCAATGTCTCTTGTATAAATGTAAAAATTAGTCAACGTTTCTTGTATAAATAATTCAAATATATTAGTATGACAACATGTCTTTCTGCAATAAATCAAATTTCTGAATAATCATCAACATTAAACTAGTTTAAATTATTTTTGGCACTTAGGTGTTTCTGAAATGAACGTATGCTTTAAAGAGATATATTTTTAACTTTAATTGAGAGCAGAGTGTAAATGGAGCATCATATATTTGGGTTCAACGTAGTCTCATACAAGTGCCCTACAAATCCAATTACTGTCGAAGGCTCACCACATTATACAGCGTCAGCTTACTGGTTTTATTCCGAAATATCCTGCACTCGATTTAATTCCAAAAGAATGTAATCAACGATTCCTGATTCAGCCGTAAAAGCACTTGATTAAAGAGTGTGTTTCGCGTAGACAAAGAGGTATCTTGTTCAGATGAAACGTGAGAGCTGTAAAATGTTCCCGGCGATGACATGAGAACTATTATATAATTCAAAAGACACGGCGAGACTCAAAAAGGACTTTAATCATTAATAAGGCACTCGTCTTAAGAAGGCCTCACCCGCTTGAATAAATAAAACCCGCCGATGGAGTGGGTCAGAATTAAAAATAACAAGATGGAGACCTGAGTTTGATTAGCGACCACCAAAAGAAAAAGACAAATCTTCAGTACGGCCTTAACGAGATTTTGATGCTTTCGAATCGACAAATCGTATTATTTGCAGTTTCCTATTTGAAAATGCCCGGAGTAAATATTTACTCGTCTTTCTCGTCAAACAGAATAATTCAATAGAAAGCCATTTCTCAAATTGATAATAAATAAATATTCGTCAAGTATAGGAGTAATACATTAGAAAGAAGCACAGTAACTCTGTTATTCCCCATGGATATGGAGCTCACACAAACTGGTTAAGGCTATCAGTTCATATCCAATTAAAGTTGGGACTAGAACCACTTAAGCTGGTCTTTCGTGCTAACCTGAAAAAACACAACTACATTATATTATTTTTTTTACCTTTACTTGTTGGCCTTTACCTCGGAAAGTTAACAATCAAACACAATTATTCGGGATCCTAATTAAGGATGTGTCTAATGGGAACTAACACAGATTTAAGCAAAAGAGATTTCAATAAAATGACTGATTTCTCATGCAGCTTATAAATAAGACACTTGGTTACAAATGTTGTGGTCATGGGTTCAAATCCCGTTCAAATAAAATATATGAATCAATCATTCGTCTATTGCGACTTTGGGATCGGGAATAATATTAATAAAATCCCGATTAATCTGAGTTTACTCTGATTTCTTGGATTGCAATGTGAATACTAAGGCGATTATAAAGTCAGACAAAGCCATTTGTCTAAAAACCCAATATGAAACATCTTCTAAAATTCCCCTCGAGATATTTAATAAATTATATTGTATGTATGTGTGTTTTCCTAAATAATATTATATTAGTACCAAATATGGATGCGCTTAACTATTTTGAGGTATTAGAGCATTGCAAAGTGTACCTAAATAAAATTGCTAAATTTATATATTCATGGGAAAATTAGAATTTTTTTTTTTTAGTAATATTATTATGTGTCGTATGTTAAAACAAGTAAAAAGACCATGTCTGTGACTTCAATTTTATAAAGTAATTGTACAAATTAATGTGTCTAAAGGGGTCGTTATTCTTTGTAAGTTTGCCCGTTTTAATATTCATACAGATCTCCGGGGGGTTGTGTCTTCTCAAAATGCCCCACTTCGTTCTGAAAAATTAATTATAATATATTTTCAATTAGTTAAAGTGAGGCACGGTGGCGGTTAAACAGGTGAAGAAATTGGTTGGTTAACTGGGGATGGTTGTGTCAGTCGGCGGCAAGTTATGTAGATTAAGTGTTGGGGGTTGTTTATCTGGTGAGGGTGGTCGGTTCAATCTCCAACAATTGTTTGCTCCTTCTAAATCACCGTACAAAAAGCCTTTGTCCCGCCTTTGGAACGATGCCATCCAAGATCCAACAACACTAAACCTAAAGGATTATAAACAACACACGCCATACTCTTTACACTGGAACTCAACTCATAACATACATATTTACTGCTTTGGTCTGACTTATGCACATAAAAATACAAAACAACCATACTAACTAGCATTTCTTGGCACCATATTGATCACGGATGTACTTTCAATCACAACTTCTCTCCTCTCTCTGACTAGCTGTACAATTATACTTATTACTATGGACCGAATCGATGGCTCAGTAACACAAAAACTGACTGGTTATTTATTGAAATATATAACTGAATATTTTAATACAAACATACAAACATTGTTAATAAAAATCCATTATAAATTGGGTCGTCTACACAATGCAATGCTCAAAGCGAAACTGATCTAAACGTCACATAACCGAGATGTAGCGCAATATAAATGATAGCGGGATTTTTTCCCCATCCTTTAGATACAACATTAAGCGTAAAACTGCATATTATTGAACTCAATAACTGTTTTTTGGTAGATTCGGGGTAATTTTTTTCTTCTTATCCGATAAATGCGCTTTTTTACTAACATTCATTTGCGATTTGATTACTAATAGCATATTTTATTTTAATTGAAATATATTATTCATGTAGCCAAATGGTTATTTATTGAGAGGTAAGCGCATTTCAATTCCAAAGTCAAACTATAATTAATAAATGAAATTATCTGATTTGGTTACTTTCTTGAATACTAAATACTTGAATACTTTCAACCAATTTTAAAATAGATAATGATATCAATATATAGAAATACATACTTATGTTTTGATATTTACACAATCGCTAAACTTTTTGTAATTAACCTATTTAAGTAAAAAAATACACAGTTTTAGTATCGTTTCAACTATAAACATTTTTGTTTTGGATTATTGTGGACTGATAGCGGATTATTATTATGAACCGTAACATCATTGCAAAACTGTGATTAATTAAGTCTAACAAAATATTCATAGGGAAAGAAATCTGATTATTATTGAAAAAGTATTCATAGTTCGTGTGTATTTTCAATAAAAGAACATAGCCATGTTATTTAAATTGTATCTTCATAAGAAATGATTGTGGCTTTATTGAATAACAAATATTGTAATATGGTGTGTGTAAAATGTGTGATAAATTGGTAAAGGCCACGAGAGACCGAGGCGAGGTTTTCTCTTCCAAGATGGAAAAAGAAATGTGGAAATAGAAATAGAAATAGAGGAATAGGGCGGCACGAAAATTACCAACTGGCGGAATAAAAAGTACCAATGGCGATCGGAAGTTCAGATACGCGTTGAGGTCATGCATTTTGTGAACACACTATACTTGTGTACTTCCACCCCAACCCTTGCTAGTTCTCACCCCAATTATTATTTAGCACCGCTTGTTAAACACACGGCCACTAAATTAAACATTGCAATTGTTACTTTGAAATATTCGCAGACCACCACAGCGTCTACTAATGTTTGCGTAGGCTTTTTTGAAACATTCATAATGTCAACAGTGAAAGGGTCAAGGCAGTTTTAAGGTTAACCAGTTCACATTTTACACCCTCCACATATATAGAAAAATTAGTGAATATATTTTTAAGCTATATAAACTATTTTAATTCTAATTATGAATAATTATGATGAATAATATTAATAATTAATAATAATTTAGCCGCCTTGTGGCCCAGTGGTTAGTGTAACGGATTCGTGAGTGAAGACTCCCGGGTTCGATTCACGGCACCGGAGTCACTTGGTAGATCTAGCTTAGCAAGCTAGATCTTAAGTACTCATTGCTGTGTGGTGGCCTGGGAAACCATCTCTACTATATTCTCCCGTAAAGGCCAAGGTGGCCTGGCCAACCCCTTATAAAGGGACTCCCGCCAATAGGGAAGGCGTCACGATATTTTCTAATTAAAATATAAAAACCAGCGTAATAGCTCAGGGTATAAGACGCGTGGCTACAAATAATGTACTTATCGGTTCTAATCCCTCTCAAATAAAAAAAATGATTCGATCGCTTTTTATGACTGGGACATCTGGAATAATATTAATAAAATCCCAATCGATCGTCTTGCTCCTGGTTTATTCTGATTTCCTGTATTGTAAGGTAAATACTGATTATTAAGTCGGTGACCTGTGCAACTAGTAAAAGTTAAGATCATCGACAGACAATTAACACGTTGTTGTGTATAAAAACCTTCTAAAAAAAGCTCCTCGGTGCGTAAAATAAATAAATAAATAATCCCTCCAATAATCATTTCTTAGTGGAATTTCTAAAAGCCTGCACAATTATGTAAATCAAATGAAAGAACAGCGGTTTAGAATTACAATTACAATTACAATAACAGAAAAATCTCCTCTATGTAAAATTTATTCAATATTAGCTTGGAAAAATAATTATACCTGAAAATTATCATTATAATTTAATAATTGAAATAATTTTAATACTTAATGAATAATTTAATGAATTGTTTCATAGTAAATTAGCATAAGTGCGTTTTTAGGGTGGTTTTATTGTTTTCAAATAAGTTAAACTAATTTATAGATAATAAATACAACATTTATCGAAAAAGAGATTGTGTAAATTCGTTCTTTATTTATAATATTAATTAATAACCCTAACACCAAATAAACATAACGAATAAATTGGGACAAATAATATGATGAATTAATTGAAAAATCCGATTTATATTTAAGAAAACAAAACCAATTAATTACATTAATGAATCAAATAACCCCAATACTAAATAATTATAATGAATATGTTAGTTTGAAGGGTTTTTTATGTAATATTAAAAGTACCCACCCCCATATACATATTTCATCGTTACACCGTAAAGGGCGATAATATTATTACAACACGCACTGTTTGTGGTTAAAGTCACCAAAATAACACTTTACATCACGGAGAAAATCAATGTCGACCACTAACAAAGGCCTACTTGAGCCACGTCACGATAATGACCGACAAGATGAGATGATCTTGACAAAATGATAAATCTAGGCGAGACTAAACAAAGACATTTCCGAGACACTAAACTTTTATGATCAGTAAAATCCGTACAGCCTCGGTGTATTGTGTATTTTGATAACAGGCTTTTACAATCACCCCAATTTAATTTTTAAACTTGAACACTTGCATGACCGCTGTTGGAACCAATATTATTATACCTCACTTTTTTGATATATCGAAATAAATAATTTTAATGGAGCAATTGGTCATTTTCAACTATCGCGCAAAACACGCCATTTTCATGACTAATTTGAATGATAATAATTTTTTAACTAATGATCGCAATTTTCACACACAAATAAGCGCATGAATTTGATTGCATCTTGAGATAAACATTATAAATTCGATGTTTCTTTTAGAGAGTTTTAGTTACAGAAAAAATAATCTGATTGGTCAAAATCGATCAAGCGCTGTGACGTCACCGGGCGATCAATAATGAAATTCGACAATAAGAAGCATCAATGAATTATTTTACAAATATATGATACAGATGGTTGTCTACACTCTTTCAGGGTTGGCACGGTCTATTGCGGCACTCAAGTATACAAAATTTCGGAGACCGGATCAGCTTTCAAAAACATAAAAAAAAATTAAAAACTAAGAATTTGCTGAGTGGTAACAGCACTTTTCCGGTATCTGATATGATATTACATTTTAACGTGTTAATTAATTGTCTGTTGCAGATCTTAACTATTACTAGTTACACAGGTCACCGACTTAATAATCAGTATTTACCTTACAATACAGGAAATCAGAGTAAACCTGGATCAAGACGATCGATCACGATTTTATTAATATTATTCCAGATCTCACAGTCGTAATATTTTGATTTGAATGTATGACTACAGTACAGTATTATTTTAATTTAAATAACAAGAAGAACGGATATACATAATTAATAATTCAAACTCCAAAAAAATATCAGAAAACGGCTACTTAGTTATTTTATATATTTTATAGCACCGTGCGTGTGTATGTTTTAATGTCTGCGATTAAATATTTTTACGAGGCATTTTCTCAAAGCTTCATTTTGAGCGATAACAAATCTTCTTGATAAAAAAATATGATTGAATTTTTTACATTGATTTAATTGATATTCCGGTTGTATATCTCAATACGGTCAAGCTATAGTAACTTTTAATGGGAATAACTATACACAGTATGATTGTAAAGTACGGTTAAGTGGAAGGGCGTATAACTTATTCCCGCCTCGGATATCATCCGATGACGTAAACACGCACCGGAATATTTACACAAAATACTATTCCCGGATAGTTATTAATTTCCATTAATTGATATTATTGAATTATAGCTAGATAAAAATACAAAGTTTAAAGAATGCTTTCGACTAGATTGTCGCGGTCATCTTCAAAAAATAAATTTTTCATACAGAATTATGTGGAATGTAAATATAATATTTAAAAATTAATGCTCAATGAAGACTAAACATAATTTTCTTGTATTTTTTTTAATCATTCTTTTGTTTCAACATGGTATTATTATTATTTTTTGTTTTATGTTTATTTAACTTATTTTATTTTATTTACCCCCCTAATCAGCTTTTTGAGAGGGTTTTTTGACACTACAACGTGTTAATTATTAATTTTCTGTCGGTGATCTTAACTATTACTAGTTACACAGGTCACCGACTTATTAATCAGTATTTACTTTACAATACAGGCAATCAGAGTAAACCTGGATCATGACGATCGATCGTGATTTTATTCATATTATTCCCAATCTTCCAGTCCTAAAAATCGATCACATCAATTGTAAAAAAAATGTTTTGAACCAATGACCACAATATTTGTAGCCACATGTCCTCTGTGCTATTACGCTGGTTATTTATAAATGCATTAGTCTTTTTTTTGTTAGTATTTGTATATTTTGCCTTGGGTTATTACATTACAGGATACAATCCTGTAATGTTTTTATTGTGTCGCAGTCTTTATATATTATATTTTATGTATATAAATAAATAAAAATAAATGAGTGTGTTTATTTCACTCATTTATTCTCATTATTTGACTGAAGAAATTTGTAACATTTGCTTAACAAAAAAATAAAAATATGATCATTTCATCGTCATTGGACTGACTCCATTTGGGGTTGGTCCGGTTCGTTGCGAGACTCAATTAAATTATCCTTCCCTTCATTATTTTTCCACGTCTAACCCATTGTTATTGTTTATTGGGCGAATAGATATATTCATAAATTATATTTTCCGGATATATTTTATAATTTTCCCATCACTAAGATCGTTGTTAGCGTCCTTGGGGCGGTAGGCTGTGTCAGGCAACCACAACCGGGGAAACTACCCTAGTCAAGGAGTGTGAGAACCAGACACATCATAATACATCTTCACTAATATTAGCTACATCATAATAATAACTAATATTCATTAAATTAACAGTATCTATTCTGATTAAATCATGAGCCATAATATACGATTAAAGTATACAATACAGCCAAAAATGTATATAAAAGTACATAAATCAAGATATTTAGCCGACCTAGACGCGATGGGGGTGGGAAAAAGGAATAACTGATCGATATCAACGACAACTTCCGATTACATAAATATTTCCCTATACGATTTCTTTTTTTTTATTCATTGAAAGTTTCTCTTGCTCAAAATAGATTTCGAAAGCGGGGAAAAGGAAAAGAAAGAGTGGATAATTTTTCATGCTAAGGTTTAATTTAATTAGTGAAGGCTTCTCCGCTGAAAGCCGTGATATTAAAGTGGGATCTAAACACGGGAGACAAATTTCACAGGCAGTATAATACTTGAGCCAACAATTAAAGCCTCTCACCTTTCCAAATTATCCGTTAAGATTTTACTAAAACTACTCATAAGACTTTGCTAAGTACACTAATTTAATATCGCTGCACTCCAATTATGAACACTATATCTTAAATAGTAGTATTGTGTTATCAAAATATACTATTTGGATATATTTATTGTAGGAAATACTAGAAATAAAAATAATTTTAGAATTGTGATATATTATAAGATAACCAAAATATATTTTCATACGTTTAAAAGAAAATTAAATGAGCATATAATAATAGTATCTACACACGTAGATTTGAATAATCATGTAAGCTATGTATTAAATCATAATAAATATTAAAAATAAATCCGATCCCATTTTAAAAAAATACTAGTTTATTATATAAAAATTTAAAATATGTAGTCGTAGAAATAATGGAATTAACAATTGTAATAACGAAACAAATATGGAATTAAATAATAAAAGACAAGGTAATACCATTGAAAAAAATAGTATCTAATGAAAATAATTATGTGCCATTAATAAATTTTATCTAGTTTTAAAATATGTGACCAAAATTAAAGTAGGGAGATTTTTTCGTTATACGGTGAAATTTATACTAATTTAACGACTTAAGATTTTTTAAATATTACATTTACATTAGGTTAGGTTGGGTTCGTTCTAATTTTTAAGGTTTTTAATACAAAATAATTAATTCAACCTAGATCGTAACAAGCATTTTTTTAATGTCCTAATATTATAGTTAACCAAATTAACTTTTATCTAAACGCGTGAAAAGACAAATCTTTATTCTGGTTTATAAATTAACTTCCATCAACTAATTGAGGTCGAATATCGGAGATCTTAGATAAGGAAACGAAAGTGAAAGGGCGTTGATATAAATGTGAAAAGTTTTGTGATCAAGGCTTAAAGTTATTGTCTTTATATTTAAAGCCAACGATCCGCTACTTTCGCTAATTGAATTCAACCTAAAATATTAATATCAAAACGCTCGCTTATATAGAATTGTTTTGGGAAGCTGTGATTAGGCTTCGATTAAGATAATAATTCATCTAATTTGGGTGTAATGAGGTCAATTAAGTGTCAATCAGTTTGGCACCGGCTCAACAATAGATTATTACATGATCTGATTGATCCATATTGGATGCCATCCAAACTATACTAATTTATAATAAAAAAAAAAGGAATTTCATTAGATCGGTATGAAGTAACAGTAAATTTTATCACCGGATCTGACATGATTTAGAACCTCCATGTATTATATCTTCCCACACAATATTAGACACTCACCTTATTTTGACTTCCTTCGACTGCCATTCTGAATGTCTATCGAAGCTTATTAAAATAGCTGCGATTTCCTGAAACAACAAACAAATGAAACATTTAATAAATTCATAAATGGGTTGAGCTAATTTATGAAGGCAAACATGCGAAGAGGCGAAAGCAAATTAATTTGAATTCGTTTCCACTCGTTACAATTTCCGTGTTTATCCAAACCGCTGGTATTTTCATCAAGAAACATTATTTTCAATATCATTCGAAATTTTCAGAGAAAATTCTGTTTAATATAAATGAACGATTCGTCAAAACATGTTTCAATATTGTCATCGATCATTTTTAGGCTGTGTCGT
Source organism: Agraylea sexmaculata (assembly GCA_022606485.1). Taxonomy (NCBI): domain Eukaryota; kingdom Metazoa; phylum Arthropoda; class Insecta; order Trichoptera; family Hydroptilidae; genus Agraylea; species Agraylea sexmaculata. The sequence continues at coordinate 26,127 of JAGTTH010002552.1, forward strand.
TGGTTTAACAAAATGTTATTTCAATAAAATGATTCCCGTATAATTTGTGGAATTCATTCGATCATTCGTTTTATTTTAACAATTCAAATAACGTACAAGTAATATTATTAAAAAAACAAGTCAATAGAATATTATTAAATCAATAATACTGTGGTGCTAAAAAGTTGAAATATTATTTTTAATGTCTAAGAAGAAGTGTTCTTTACATAAATAAACAATTGTTTTTTGAAGTTAATTAATTACATAATTTTTAATATACTCCCAAGATCAATCAGGATCAATCAATTATTTTCCAAACATTATTATTTTTTTAAATAAATACTAATTTACCCCTTGATATTTCGTGGCTATCTGCAAATTCTGTAATCCCTAAAATCCGACACTCCAGAGCAATAAGAAATATCCGATAGATCATGTAAATTGTTTTATGTCAAGCAACTTTTTATGACGCACTTTACCATATTAAGTGTTAACTTATTTGAAAGATCGACAAGTGACAGATAAACAGTACGAGCGGTAATAGCAGTTACTCATACGAAACCTTTGGTTACAAATTCATCTCCCATGTTTTTTTCGTCTATTAAAGTATTGTTGTCACTTCTATACAACAGTCTTTTATTGAACTTAAAATATTCAAACGTAAGGAATGGTACATTAAATGTAACACAACCACACCTTCATTAATGGTCCAAGTCGGCTAGTTAAACTTTTCAATTTTTATTTATCATTTTACAAAGTTTGAGAATCTTGCGTATTTATGATACTTATTAGGTGATTGACCGTCTGATTTGAATTTGTAAACAAAGTATAGTATATCGTAATTTCAACCAAAATGCACTACGCACATTGCAAGTAAACAACAACAAATTCGAATTTGAACTTGAACTAATGCGATGACATCATAAAGTGAGCTCATACTTGTTTGTTGTAAATATTAATAAAACCGTAGATTTTCAAACTGTCATTATAAATTATTATTTTTTTATTCGAAAAAAAGTCTTAGGCCCTCTTTAGTATATTTTTTATAATCGTACTGGCATTACATAATTTCGATAAAAATATTTTAGTTTCGATTAAAAACAAGTATATTATTGACTTCTATGAAAATCAAGCACTTAACCGCTTTAGCGAAGGGAACATATTATACTTTAATTGCATTGCCTACGCCAGTGTCCAAGGGTACAATCAAGCAGATTGAATCGAATAAAAGGCTATATTGTTTAAACAGTATTGGTTTTGAGAGAGCAATTGTAGAAGGGTAAAGTAGTAAAATGTTGGATTCAGGCCACGCGCGACAAAATGTATTGCGATGTGGTGTAAGGGGATAGGCGAAGCTCCATAAGCCCACTTTGTGCTAGCTGAATATGCATCCTGTATATATATATATATATGTGATGGTAGTGGTATAACTACAGAGTTACACTGGTAGTGGTAGTGGTATAACTACAGAGTTACACTGGTAGTAGTACCGGGTGTCAGGTGTACTTGCACTTGTCCACAACATGTACTCATTCACTGCATATTGCAACCGACCAACCATCTTATGACCCTCTCATACATACGACTACATCTTTCATTCAAGACCATCCTTTCATATTAACTATTTTTCAACGAGCCAGAGTCTGCTGAGTCCACTTTTTAGTATTAGTGCAAAAACCAATAAACACACAAGTAGGAAAATAGTATGATAAGACCCTAATATCGACAGTGCATTTAAAAGATTCATTAGGTTCCCCATAAATATAACATCTAGGGGATTTTTTTATAAATATTTAGGAAAAGAATCTCGTAAAATTATTTCAAGTTATCCCGTTTGCAGATTAAGCTATCGATATGCCTTTTGTGTATTCTAATATTTTTAAGTTAGGAAAAAAAGTTCCAGGGCAACAATTTACTAATTAGAAGTGGACCCAGAAGAATAAAAACTAATAAATAATTGTAGCCCAAGTGAACTACATGAGAAGCTTATTTATAAATATATTCCATTCTCTCAACTATGGGTTTTTATTACCTCCTATTGTATATTACTTATCATGTTAGTTATGGGTAAAAAGATTATTATACTCTGTACATGTAAGTCTAATTCCTAAGATGCATTGTATTATCAACCAACCTAAAATTCAAACTTAATAAAGAAATTATAATTTAGTCTCCTTTAAAGAGGATGCCACGACTTGGCAATCAATTCGAGCACCTAAGTGAACTCTTTTCCACCTATTCTGCTGCCTAAGGCTTGTGTAGGAACGACCTTATATAACATATAAAAGATCTTTCTGCGCTTTACTTTGTAAAATAGCTCTCAAGAGCGTTAATATTCAATTTAAAAAGTGGAAATATAAATGTAAAATTTAAAACGTCATTTAATAATAATACATACATTACAATAACAAACATAATAATCGATTTGTCATCTTAATTATAGGGGATTAAAAATCATTTTTAATTGAGTTAATTTCATCAAGAGGTCTTTGCAAATGGGTTTTGATTTTTTTCACATACTTTTTATTATTTAATATTAGGTACCTATCATATAAAATATAAATTTTATTATAATCCTCATGTTAGTTATGGGTAAAAGAAATTATATACTCTGTACACCCAAGTATAACTCGTAAGATTATCAAACTATGTAAAATTCCAATTTCATAAAATTTAAAACATCTAGCAAAGAACGCAACCAATACTGACATCTGTATTTTATAAGAAAAGTTTCACGATAAACATATTGATCTTTAACCTTGATTGAATATAAAAACTGACGCACTTGGGTGAATTATATTTTAAATTAAAGAGTTGTGAGAAAGAGTTAGTTGTATTGGTATTAGACTGGTTTACCGAAGCACGTGCTGTATAGTGTTATAAAATATTAAAGTGGACTGGGCCTAGCATAACTACAACTACAACTATTTCTACTTTATCGGAAAGTCCTGCTCACTTCGTCTTTACTCCTACATTAATTCTGTTTACGATACAACGCGTGACTTCATACTACATGTCCTTTGCTCCACATCCCAACCAAATCACTTATCATCAATAATATCACACACTCGAGTGGATTATATATTTCACCAAGTTGTGAATAGTTAAACATGCGGCTAAATTATATAAAACAAAGGCCACATGTGCCCCATAGGTTAGATTTAATATACAAAAGTGAGAGTAAACATTTTATTCTTAAACTTATTATATTCACATGGAAGATATTTGGATACATTTTTTATATTATTAATTTATCAAGTATATAGTATAATGATAAATATAGAATAGAAAATGGGGTAAAGTGGGCCTCATTACATATTTTTAAAGTCTTTCTTTTGTGCGTGCAAGTTCAAAGCTTAGAGGAGTAAATCGACAGATATATCTATGAAATTTAATGGAAATTTGGGATGCATTTAACCCCATTTTATATTTAATACATAACCTTATCTTTAATACTTTATGAATCAATCAGAATTGCAGATATTTTTTTATAATACGAATTTATACTTAGTATATTTACATGGAAGACATTTTTGTTGTTATTAATTAGAGATCTTATTTTAAATAAAAAATAGCAAAAGTTTTTCTTTTATGCCTACAAGTTCAAACCTTGGAGGAGTAAATTGAGAGCTATATTTATGAAATTGAGGAACTGTGGGGCCAATTTTATATTCTATAGATAGCCTTATATTAATTACTTATAAATCAATAAAAATTTTAGACATTTTAATCAAAAAACTTGTATTTTTGTCAAAACCTATTATTACTTAAATGTTAAGGAATAGTAGGATTGTAGTTTATATGATTTTTTAGGTTAGGTTTAATTATTTCAAGCTTCATGGCATGAAATATTTATATGAACCGATGGATTATTAAATTCTAGATAAGATAGATATTGAATAAACCCTTCCTAATTATTAATGGGGTTCAAACCCATCTATAATCAAGGATTATTACTTGGCAGAAAAATTATATTTGATGTGATCAGTCTATTTTTAAAGTGTCATTAAAATAGTGGTTAGGTTAAATGATATAATAATATTCGGTGGTAGTTTTCCCCTCGGAGTGTCTTCGGCTTCCGTTGCTTGTTACGTAGAAAAACTTATGGTTTTTAATGAGTGAAACTTTCGCAGAAACCAACCAGCTACACTGTCTTGGTAATTGTGAAATAATAACTAAGTCTCACCCTGACTAAACTTTAATAATTACCGTCAATAATTCACCACACGCCACCACATCCCTTCTGCCCTATACAAACTATCAACACCGCACAATAAAAAGTAAACACAAACAAATTATACCATACAAACAATTATGAATATAAGCAAACAAGCTCACGTTGTTTGATAAGCGAATCGATTTTTTAAGGTCCTTTGTTTGCCAATAAATTAACTAAATTTCCTACTAAACCACAGTCGTGTAAATATACCAGAAGTTTATTCAAGGAAACAAATTTTCAGATATATGCATTTTGTGGACCAATATTTATTAACATAAACAGAGAATTATAATTATATATTAACAAATGTGTATATTATTCACAGATAAAATGAATGACAACAAAGGTTTACTAATATTATCTGAAAAGTAAAAAATATGGTTGCCAATAACAGGAGAACCCAGACTGTAAAATATACTATTATTTAAAGAAATTTGTTTGGTATAACTTCCACAATATTATTTCACAAATTACAAATTTCTTTAAATAATAATAATAAATTTTACCTTTTGGGTTCTCCTATTATTAGCAACCATGCATATTTAATTTATTATTTTACAGCTAATAATATATAGTAAGCCTCTGTCGTCTTTCAAATTCACTCTGAATAATATATAATTCCACCCAGAAGTCAACACTATCAACAATTTACTAATATTATAAAAAAGGGTAAAAAAGAATATATCATTGTATGCATTGAATTTTCTACCTCCGCTTAAAATTATTCACCTGTTTAATTTTTTACACGTTCAAATTTCATAATTACAGTATTTATTGTTTTTTTTACATATTTTTTTTATAAATAATAAAAATTGTTTATTACCATATTTGTAGATTGTAGAAAATTGTAGAAAAATTGTAGAAAAATATTAGATCATAGCGTATTGTTTTTCTTAACGTAATTATCTTAGGATTCGTTCCACTAAAAAAATGTCCTTTTACTTTTAAAATTATGTATCATTATTTAATATGTTATATGATGAAGTATTATTTTTAAGCCTCAAATATATAAAAAGGTTTAATTCATACAATCTAAAACGGTTTTGACGTTATCAGGTGTAAATCTATGAAAGCAACAGTTCCAGCTTAATCAAAACACAATTAAGTCACTTTCCACTTGACAAATTGAATACGGCATGCAATTTTGTTGAGTTATCTTTAAAAGCTATCTTGTCTCTCATACTAATTGCGCAATTCTTTATAAAACCCCTTCTGTAAGACGTGACAATATGTGAGTTGACACTTTAAGTAAAAGCCGCCGGTAACTTGAAACTTTAACGCCTTCGCAAACAAAGTGAATATTCATTTTACTTATTATAATTATTAAATAATTTTCTCTGACACATAATATTATTATCTAAGTAATGAAACGAATAACGAATGCATTCGATGATAAGTGCAGAATGTGGTCATTAGAATGGTTTTAGTTAGAAGGACTCATTAGCGTATATTGAACGAGAAAATACTTCACAGATAGCTTAACAAAACGAGCACCGCATTTGCTAATGAACAAAAAATACTGAAAACTACCGAACCTGAAATCGATTTGTTGAAAAATATAAATTACCTCCGTGAAAAGTCATTAGAAACCTCAGGTGAGAGCTTCGAGTATCAAAGAGTATCGTTTATAAGTTGAAATCTCAAATATGTATTTTGCACACCAAATAAAATATTTAACCGTCATTTTTAATCGAATATTTTGATGATTAGGACTATTATATAACTAATTGAGACACTAAAATACATATTTATTTTATTAAACTAGTTAAAAAACATTCATTTCTATGAATTTGTCATAATTTCAATTGATTGTAAGCTTAATAAATTAAATTACCTCTGCAATAGGCTTGTTTATAAAACTTTAATATAGAGAACACAACTGATATTATATGTCAGAACGACAAAATAATAAACAAGTGTCTGGATGGAACAAGGGCGGATTGCAGGATATGATCCTTTTTTTGTAAAATTACTTCAATAAACTCAAAATTTAAATTATATTTATAAAATTCCGATTATTTGCTTCCATCCATCTCATTTTTTTATTTTAATCTCTATATCTACCTGTTATGATTGAGGGACTGGGCAGATAACTTTAAAATAACTTTTGGATGTTAGATATTACCAAATAAAATATTTCATCATCTACGAAATAGATATTTTTGGACGATTACCTCGAAACTGACAATATTAGTATACGCCCTTCTTCCAATTGAATGATTAAAATATAAAAAAGGGATTCTTGATACATCATGTTCAATAAAGTTATCCAATATTCGATTAATAATTATTACCATCAACATGTTTTACATAGAATAATTAATATGATTCACTAAAGTTCTAAACGAATATGCGAGTTGAAAGTCGAAAAGGTTTTGGATGAATAGCAGAAAGAAATAAAGTGAAGAGTTTGGGCTGACTATTTACATGAAACTGACTTGTGTATTATGAGTATTGTGTGTTTCCATTTTATATGGTATGAATAAAACATTGCAGGGAATTGAAAAGGAAAAAGTGTGCATTACCTGCACGAAACTAAAAGACAACAACACCTTCCGTGACGAATGAATGATATTCTAAATATACGAATTATGTATAATACATTGCCACTGCTACACTTCAAAGACACCTTTTAATGAGTATTTACTGTTAAGACCAATGTAAAATAACAACTAGGCTAAATAAGTTCAAATAATTCACCCCCGTTTATTATAAAATCGGTTTATTCTAATATCCTGGGTCATAGATATTAACATTAGATATCGCATTGCATATAAATAATTCGTGAAGTCCGTGTTTTGTTGGACTCTTGTCTCCTATTCTATAAAGGCATAAGTGTGTCTCCCTCACTCAACACATTTCTAGTGACCCCTGAGAATGGCTGTGACAATACTTTGGCGATTAAATCGCAATAATATTTGAAACATGTTAAAGATGTAGTGTTTGGTAAAAAGTGAGCCTAGATGTATTTGAGTGTATGTTTGAGTCCATATGACATGTAGTAACAATGCATTTACCCATTTTATTATGAAATATAACTGAAGATATGAAGAGAGATGTTTACACTATAATGTTTGCCAGGTAACTCATGTTTTTGGCCACTTCATCCACTTGAACTATCCACGCATTAGCCACTTATACCCGTACTTTAAGCTTGGGATTCCTAAGCGTGCGTCGCTGTAAACTTTCACTGTAAAGACGGTAATAGAATTGCTTTGTTGTACTTTTGATCGGTTTTTGCTAATTATTGCCTCGCCCGAGGCACGAGGTACAAACGAGCACTTACATCTATGCCAAGCCTAAGAATGCACCTATCGTTTGATAAGGTGCATAAGGAAATTCAAAAAAAAAAAAAATTTATCGCTTATTACAACTGAAAGATCGGGAATAATATTAATCGTCTGGATCCAGGTCCAAGACAAGAATAGAGTTGCTTTGCTTTATTTTGATCTGTTTTTTGTTAATTAGTGCCTCGGGTGAGGCACTAATTAACAAAAAACAGCGATCATAAAACTAAAAAAAGCGATCATAAGTTTAGCTAAGTAACTCTACTATCGTATAGAGATACAATTATTTACATATTAATTAAAATCATGATATCTTCTAGAGCTTGCATTTTCATTAAAAGCTTAGGCTACTTGTAGTATGTTTTTCAGTGCTGGATTTTATTAAAGGTTTCCCACAGACTCTGTATTCATAAATCAGGAACGATCTGTTTTTTATATATGTATATAAATTTTCCTTCACATCGCCAGATACAAAAAATGCGGAATCGAGGGGAAGCGATTTCAATATTGCGTTCTCTCCATTGGAATTCCTCAATGAAATATTTATCATATACGATGACATACTAAAAAATGTAATAAATAATTTCCAGAAGCCTGGAGAAAATTAATGTTAGGTATATAAAAAGTTGAAATCAACAATTTGCATTCGAAATAATTGGGTTTGTTCCATTGCAAACTATTTCTTCCTATAAATATTTCACATTAAAGGTGTATTTAAAATATGTGTAGCACGTCACAAGACCCAATGCAAAAAAGTGATTAAAGAAGCTGCAAAATTTATAAATAAATAAATATAAAAATAGAGGACAATACAATAAGATTACTTAACGATATTTTGAAATTAAAATTTTACAACTTAGGTTTATTGTATCAAATATTATTTGGATTTGGGAGCTTTTGATTCTGAGCACCACAAATATTTTTCTATGGCAACATATAAGTAAATAAATATAATAATTTAATTCATTTTTGGAATGTTGGTTTTTTTTCAATTATTCCTCGCAATAAAATCATATAAAAAATAATGTAAGACGACAAATATATTTATTGAAAAATTGATAAGCTACTCTTCATTTTATATGTTTTTAGACAATTTACCAAAGGCCTTGATTGATACGAAACTATAAACATTTGATAAAAATATGTACTACGTATAATGATACGATTTTTTTACATGTTATACTAAAGCCATTTAAAAGGTATATAAAATTCTCGGAGTATAAGGAATTTTGTTCTTTTTTATCTTAACCTTTATACATTTATTATACTGTAATAAAAGCACATGTTGTAATGTATTTATGTTAAATAAATGATTCTTCGGGTTCTTAATGAGTACAATTTACTTTATTTATTTAATATTTCAATAATAGTTTAGGAATTTTTTTACATGTTGTTAGAATAGTAATTCGGTTGATTTATTATATTTTTCACGTATTTTCGTACGAAAAAATAGCGGACATGTGCGATAAAAACGTGATCACGAAAATGTGTAACGTGTGGCTAATTTAAAGGAAGCGCCAAAATTCAAATATACAAAAGCTCAAGGGACTTTTAAATTATGGCCAACATTCTTTAACAAAAGCACGATATGGAAATATTTGTTTTCTTAAAATATTTTGCACGGCAAGGTCTTCTTGCATAATTATCTAATGTGTGCCAAAGTTAATTTGTCAATAAAAAAACGTGCACGAGAAACACCTTTATTATATCATAATAAAATAGATTTTTTTTTATTAAAATATATTAAAAAGTGGAATTGCCTCAAAGACTTCAAATGAGGATAAGAGGAAACCCTAAACATAATTATTATTTGAAGCATACTTGTGAGGGTGGCAAGGAAATTACAAAGACAATTCTCACAACATGTTGAATTAAACTTTTGGAAGTTGTCAAAATTTTACTGTGACTAGTTTGTTATTCCTCACATCATTATCATCAGCACCAAAACTACCCTCCCCAAGCGAATCTATTACTAGCTACATTATTTTTAATAAAGATCTTTATACAATTCATAGGATATGTTATCTGAAAATTGATAGTTTATAAGGAAGAAAATAACAAACATTAATATACATGCTATATATATATATATATATATATATATATATATATATATATATATATATATATATATATATACTCTATATATATAATTGAATAGTTTGTTGCAAACATAAATGTTTGGCTTTCATTAAATATTATTATTGTGTCATAATATATTTATAAATCGTCTTCTGATGAAAATCTAACTTGGGTTACAATTAGGGTTACAATTTTTGTTTCATATAAGCTGACATTAATTTAATATTCCAATATACAATTCAACCTAATAAAAATTATTAAACCATTGCAATTTAACTTGAGACTCACTTACATATTTATCTTGGAATACTAGTTTGAATTGGCAAATGTAGAGGTATGTGTAAAAATGAATAAATTATATTTTTTATTTGCAAATTATACTTCAAGCAAATGCAATTTAAGACTATCAGCAAATTGTTTAATAACCTCTAATATATTTATATATTTTTTAATAACATTTCACATTGTGTTTTATTTGTATGTCTGTTTTGTTTTTATTTTATATGTCCTTTAATCGTTCATGAAACATTTTTTTAATATAATGCAATTTTATGTAACAAATTATATTTAATAGAAAAATTTCCAAGCCAAACATAAGGGGTAAAACTGCAAATTTAATTAAGATACATTTTTATGTTAATAAGCCATTAAATTCATGTAGGATGTTCTTCAATTGAAATGAAGTAACAACATATGTATTTATTGTCTTTTATTCAAATTAACTGCTTTCAACATATTCTCTGATAGTAGGTATATTTAAAATATGTCTTCTATAATCTAAAGTACTGTAAAAATATCTCTCAGTTAAGATTATAGTGTTCTGGTGTCTTGGGCTGTTTTATGGGTCCCAAAGGCCCGCTACTCTCCACAAAACCCATAGCATCATAACACAACCCTTCCATACTTTAATATTATGTATAGAAAGATATCTCTAGTAATAAGTCCACGAGGACGTCATAAGACCTTAGATAAAATACAAGAGACTGACCGAAAAACGGCATTTTCCTCAATATCAAAGCGGCTGTTAAACAGGTATCTAAATCGAATGAAAAGTTGAATGTACATTCAGAAAGACAAGGAGTCACTGTCGACTTTTTTATATGAACAAACTCGGCGAAGGAGTCCTGTAAAATCTGTAACCGACGACGACGGTGGCAAAAGTGGTCGTTTCAAAGTTGTCCATTGAAAATTTAATGAAATTTCACAGTGCAAGAGACCCAAAGAGACTTCCAGAGGAATTCGAGTTCTACCTTCTAAAGTACTCTCACACTTATACAAACCGACCTTCCATCTCTCCTAAAACAGTTTTGCAGTTGAGGGTAATATTCTTAATTAGTGTGGAAATTAAAATGAACAAACGCTTTACAATCGCACAGTTAGTAAAAGGTCAAATTATATTGTGTCTTTTATTCTATGCACCGTGCAAATAGATAGACAAATTGACCTACTTACGTCTGTGATTTTTTTTTTTTAAATATATTCACATTATATCTGATTCAGGCAAATCTTTCACTTCAAATAACATGAATTATTTTATCGTTTTATATCAAATGATCTGTAGTGACATTTATAAATAAAACCGACTAAAATTATGTATATAATTTGACGTATCTACTCTCATTAAAGAGAGATATACAATTTCCAATAGATATTTTTTGTCAAAATTATTTATTTACTATTGATTAATTTTAAGTAATCTCCAATTGCCAACAAATATTTATCAGTTTGGAAATTAAATTTAAAATAAAATTTTAAGACACATTTTAACAAATTTTTGTATTACTTATATTAAAAACGTGTAGGAAGTACCTTCATGAATTATAGTATAAATAATTATTTAAAGAGTCTCAAAAATGATCGAAGTAACTGAAAAAGATGACAAATGGTTTAATAAAAAATCACATATAATAGAAGACCTTGGCATGATTTTATTGAACAATTTTATCGATTTCATAAGATATTATTAATAAAAACATTTGAAAAAATCACATATTCAACAGCCGATATAAATAGATTTTTCAATACATTTCTATAATATATCAAGATAATGATATTATTAATCATTCTTGAAAAAGTTTTCCCACCAAAGTCTTGTAAAAATATTATCAGCTGAACTAAATAATTGTATTTAATATTACCCCAACATTTTTAATAAAGCTAATTTTTTTTCCAACCGAAATCGATGGGTAATTAATACAAAATTTAAACTTTTACTCTTAGTGATCCTTACTAATTGTAATTTTAACTTGTATCTATATCAGATGATTATTGATAAATATATAATATGAGTCAAACTTTTATATCTGCATTAAAATATAATCGATTCCTTATCTTCTTGTAAACTATCAATTTATAAGAACGTAGATTAAAAAAATCCCATACCATCTATCAAATATATCAACTTATGGGCTTTATTAGTTAGCACATGGTATTTTGGGTTATTATAGTGAAAGGGGAGTCACGTATTTTGGCATACAAGTAGTGGAGTTTAATAAAAGGGATTCCTGAAGCCCTTTGCTCGACAACAAACAAAAACCACTATTTCCCCTCTATATACATTTGTATGTATATATATATATATATATATATAAGAAAACAAACGAAAAATATTCCACACACATACAAGCCGCTTTATTTGGAATCACTTAAATGGGATGATTGTCAAAAACACTCGAGACTTATCCGTGTTGCAATTTTGTACCACTTTGAAGACGCTTTAGTTTATTTTGTATCAAAATTGTCGATTTCAATAATCTTATTTGTGATGTGATAATGTTGTGTAGTGTCTGCAATATTAGGTTGGAGTCATCAATTTGTGAAGTACATCGATAGTATAAAATTGTGCTGGGCAGCGCTTCTCTCGAGGGTACTCCAAAACCCTTAAAACTCCACCATCGCCATCATCATCATCAGCTAGTACTGCTCATCTTTAACCTGGTATTCGGCTAGATTTTATAAGTGGACAAAAACTACCCGTTTCAGGACCACTTCACCGACCAGGCAACCAAATTGCAAGACGTTGATATTTTTCATCCGAATGGATTTGTTTTTTTTTACATCCGCGTCCTCGTCTGAATAATTAATCGCCATTTGATTCGAACCGAATATGTATTCGCGTATGTATCGTAAAACAAGGGTTGGACATGTTGTAAATATTCATGAGCAGGATATAAAGATAGCCGTAAAAGAAAGCGGTCCTAAACAAGGACAAAGTTAAACATAACATTAATAATAAATGTATTCAATGTATTGATTCTACAAATCGATAATTCATAAGGAGAGATCAAATCAAATAACTATATGCAATAAAATATTGTAGTAGAGATAATCATTTATATGTTTCCATATAAGGTCTCTCCTACACAAGCAATGTAGGTTGCAGAATCGGTGGAAAAGAGATCACTCAGGTGTGCAAATTCATTGCAATCTATACAAAGAAAAATATATTAGATAATTAGATGAGAAATACAGTGAATGGAATGGAAAATTTAGTTTAGTTTAAGATTAAGTTTAGTTTCATTATTAATATGGCACAAATACTTTTATTGTAATTTGACTATAACATTAATAAAATATATTATTTATAAATAAGCTACTGATAAACTTAGTGCTACAATTAGCAGGATTGTCAAGAGTAAAACCGCATATTTAACAATTTTATGTAGGTACGTTTTTATGTAAATAACCAATCAATTTATTAGCATATTTTTTAATACTGGGAAAAATCCACAATGTACTATTTTTTTTATTTTTTTGTGGAGCAGATACAAAACATCAGACATTGCTTTATCATAATATTATTTTTAATGAACTCTCAAAGACTTATAGAAGTAATAAAAATAATCTGAAAGGTAGATTTTAATATTTTAACTCAATAGAAATTTAAAATTAAGAATTATTCACTGATCAACTAAAGCATTGCACCAATATAGAAAATAAATGTATCGTTTATTTAATGATATTATTTATATGATCACGTTGTAGTGTAGTGGTTGAGGTGGTCGGGAATTGTAGTGAAGGAACTAGAGTCGATCATAAATCAGGTCCAGCTGTATTAATATTTTTCGTTGTTACAGGGGTACAAAAATGAGGTCGTAAAACAGGGGTGGCCAACCCTAATCCTCGGCTGGATCCACAGAGTTACTGCCTATTAGTCCAGGTTCCCGGATCGAATATAAGCCAGCCTCTAAGAACCTATTTTATGAACTAAAGCCTTATTCTTATTTGAATAGAAACATTCATATCAAATGGAGTGAATAACCACACTTTTATACTTTCACGCACAATAAAAATATTTGTGTTGAAGGGATACAATATTATATATTAAGTATTAACCAATATATGACAATTTAATATTTAACATAATATATACTGACTTTTTTTGAGTATACACTTTTAATCAGCGAGAATATATTATATTAAGGGTAAAATATTTTACCCTTATATATTAACCCGAATCATGAATGAAAACATATTATTTTAATAATTATATATTTTGGGATTCCTATAAGAAACATTTCTATTTTGTAATTATATGACAGCAGATTATTATTATTAGCAGCAGTAAATATGGTGATCACCAACCGAAGAGTATAACTGTTTATTTTTTATAATATTGTCGGCTTTCTTTGCAAATTGTTTAAATCAATTTTGCCAAATTTTAGAGACAAAAATATGACGCACACATTAAACTACACATTTTTTAAATCGTTATAAATTTGAATTGATCCATATATTGCATTTATAATGTAGAGTTTATTGTTTTTATTATTTATTAATGGTCATATTTTTAATGAGTTTTTATTTTTTTCCCATCCTTTTGATAACTCAATATTACCTCTGAAATAAAAATTTATATTATCATGTTAGTTATAGGTAAAAATATTTATATTCTCTGTACACCTAAATCTAATTCATAATATGTATTGTATTATCAGTCAAAGTGAAATTCAAACTAAATAAAAAAATGTAATATATATATTTAATTTTGAAACCTAAAATGGAATAACATTTATTTATTGCGTTTAAATTGGTTACCATTTTTTTGAAATATTTACGCATTTAAATCTAAAAATCAAATATTTTAGATCAGTCTGCAAATAAATCCGACCATATGCACTTTATAAATATTACATAAAATGTGTTTCTATTCACCCTATTTTATTTGTGAGTGTAAATTCTGAATTCGATGGGGTGAATAGAGACAAATTTCAAATTAATATTGATACAAAAATGAATAAATAATACAGATTTTTTTATATATGTACGAACTTATAATAAGATATAATGAATATAAATATATATTAAAATGTCAGTCATTGAGTATGTATTTTGATTGAATTTACATATAATGGAAGCAAAGAAGATGGTTGTATCGATAGTGTGGCCAAAAGCAATTTATTAAGAACGTTGTTGCGTACCTTTAGCTGAGGAATTAGACTAACGACTTGTATTACACAATGTGATGGAAATAGCTTCACATAATTTACTTGATGGATCTAACAGCCATTTCTTATGGCTAAGATAATTCCGAACGAGGCCTTTATCCAGAACAAAAAATAATGATTGATGATCGACCGCAGAAATTGCCAACTATCCTGATTTTAAATTGCAAATAGGTAAAATGTGTGTATCCTGGGATGAGAAAATCCAATAGGTTTATTTGCGAAAGTCGTATACCGAGAATAGATTCGTTTGAAGTGCTCTATCGGATTTTCAGTGAGTCTAGTGTTAAAGTTAAATACAATACAATCGGGATTTATTATAGTATTTTTTATTTAACTACTGGTTGTAATAAATTCTCTTAAACCTTATATATATTACCTGACTATCAAAAAATTATATATAAATTCTTCTAACTGTCCTCAATTTTTATTTGATTTGGGAGATTTTTATTCTGAGACTCTCAAATATGTAGCATTATAGAATTACCGACAGAAAACCCTTTTATTGGGTTACTTTAAAAAAATAGATTAACTGAAAAAGTTAAGCGTGGAAGATCCAAACAAAAATTTTAAAAACAGTCCTTATTTATTAAAAAAAAATTGTTATATTATTAATTTTATTTGGAGAGAATGATTTAGTACAGATGACATAATAAATCAGATTTAAAGTTATTTAAATCATGTGAAATGACAATATTTTATTTATTATTAATAAAAACATTTGAAAAAAGCCTATAAACAGCTTTTCAATACTGTTTTTTCCATCAAGGTCTTCGATTAAAAATATTTATATATTATAAACAGAAATAAACAATGTTATTTAACAGCGCATAAATATATTTCAAATAAGCGCAACATTCTAAGTTGATTGAGTTTTTCACGAAATTGAAATTATTATAAGACTAAAATCTATGAGTAATTTATATAATAATCGTTGTTCGAGTTAAATGTGTAGTTTTACACTTAATGATCTAAAATAATTGTATCTATAATTATATCTTTGAAAAAGAATTCAATCTGCTTTTTTCGCCTCAGGTCCATAATTATTATTGTAGGCAGTTAGATTAGAATAAATAAATATGTAGCTGACAAAACATCTCATTACTAAATGTGCCTACTCCTTAAATAAGTAAATTGTTTTAAATAATATTTAATATGTGATAGTTCATGTATTAGATTAGCAAATATGAGGAAGCTAATTTATTTTAATGATTTCAACGGATAAATGGGTTATGGAAAAGGTCGCTAAAAATAAGTCTCGTAAAAAATATGGTAATCCTGTTATCGACATGGACGGGTTTCCAATTAGATATCCCTTTCCTAACAGCAACGTCACCACGTTTTTGCCTTTTCTACTTTCGGACAAATTTCATTATTTTTTCATTTAGACACCTCTGAATCGGGTAAAAATCAATTGGGCTAAATCACCATAGAACCCCATCGAAACATGATTGGGTTTATGAGGGCGACCAGATCTTCACGAAACATGTTTGGGAATTCCATTTACGTAAAAAGGGTCACATTTACATTTTCATAATCAAATATATATGATTTTAAACATACCTTAGAGAATATCAAGTGAGGAAGTATTTTTTTTATTCACTAAATTTTAAACAATAAATACATACACTCAAGATAGATTCATAATATATAATAAATATTATAAATTAGACATAAATATTTACTGATTGAAAAAATTTTAAATGCATTTGGGTTAAAATGTTTTTTCATTGATTTAAAACAAATTGAAAATATCTAAAATAATTTTATTGTGCACCTAATCTTCAATATTTAGATATTTAAGAATACAATAATATTAGTATAAAAAATAAAATATCTCATTATTATATTCTATTTACAGTAGTTATTGTCGTAAAAAAATGCAATAACCTAACTAATATGTAATATATTGACTAATAATAAGTTTATAAATAGTAAATAGTAAAGAAAACAAATGGTAGGGAAGATGAAGAACAAATAGGGTTACATAAAAATATTGTGTAATAAAAAAATACTTTTTTACACCAAATATCTGTTGAAATCGAATCTTCGTATTGATATCAGTTATTCTATCTATTAAGCTAAAAACAATATTAGAATAATTCCCAAGAATACTTCTCATTATTATATTTAATAATTTTTAAATTAAACCCAACTAAAGCTGACGTATTGATGACAATTTACTTTGCTATTACAAATTTACTATAAGCATAGAAAAACATAGCCTTACTCTATAAAGGTTTAGGTTCTAGTAATCTAGTTCATTTATATTTTGTGCATGGTTTGCAGGATTATTATAGAGTGTAAACCCATGATTAATCGTATATAATGATTCAAGCTTACTCACGTAGTTAAAAGTAACAATATATGTAACATATGAAGTGCAATGAGCGAATTCTGACATGGTTAATATCCCGAGAGTACCAGCAAATAAAGCAAGTAGTCCTTTTAAAGATGAGAGCATCTATTATGTGTTCCTAGGGTCAAAAACGTACTCCCTGGTGTCAATTACGTTCTCCTGCAACTATCAATTTGACCATTTGTAGCTTTAAACTACGTGCATTGAATACTACTATAACTAGAAGCTTTGGAACAAACCCCATGGCTCGATTAATCTATCCATCTGTATATAAAGTACCATCACTGATACGAGTTATTTTATTTATCTTAAAATTGATAGTTTTCACCCTATAACCGACAACTTTCAATAGGTTTAAAAAATAGGAATGTGTGTTTCCACCTACAGTTGTATTGTAATAAAAAATCATCGTCATGAATCACAGATTAGGTAAGGTTGGTTGTTTTTAAGTTGCAAGCTCTATAAAATTGTAAAATATTTTTTACCCTAATTAAAAATAATTAATTAATTAACAAATTTTGAGAACAGCTAGAATAATTTTTATTTCTGGTTAATATTAAATTATAGCGGTTTATTATCATTGAGAAAAATTAGGTTGCCACCAACCGTAAATCCAAAATTTAGTTAATAGTGGGATTGATTATTAAAAATTAATATAATCTTGTTACATTTATTTGATACCCTTCATTTTCATTATAATGACACAATATCAATCTGAAATAAGGTTTTTTTTTAATTTTTAGAAAAATCATGAATAGCCGTCATAAAATAAATTAAGTCATTTTAAAATAATTTAACTGCGCATGGCTAAAATACTGTAGTTAAAATCACGCTCGAGTAAAAGAAAAAAGAGATTTGATTGGTTATTGCGACTTTAAGATCGGGAATAATATTAATAAAATCCCGATCGATTGTCTTGATCCAGGTTTAGTCTAATTTCTTGTATTGTAAGGTAAATACTGATTATTAAGTTGGTGACCTGTGTAACTAGTAAAAGTTTATATCACCGACAGACAATGAATTAACACGTTGTTGTGTCTAAAGGAGCAAAGACATAAAAACCTTCTCAAAAAGCCTCTTAGGGCGTATATAAATATATATATATATATATATATATATATATATATATATATATATATATATATATATATAATTATAAAATACCCTTACAAGTGATATGATGGAAACTTGATTAAAGATGTCCACTAACTGAAATATTGCAGGAAGTTCAAAATTCATTAAAGTGATTCGTAGACTAGGATGATTCTATTTTCCCGTAGATATATATACAAAATATGTTTCCTGCGAGGATATTTGGCTGGCTCGCACAAAATAAATTCGTTTTATGAAAATCGTATTTGAAAATGGCAAACGGAGCAGACGTCAGAGAGTCTGGTACATTTTACAAGCTGTGCTCTAAACTGGGTCACCGTTCATTTCTATTCCATCCACATGTGTTTTTAGCTATGCTTTTGTGTCTTTCATAACACAATTTATCATATCCATACTTCTCATTGAATCTCACCGACTCTAAAAAAACCAACGCTCTTATCCATTTTATGAATGGCGGTCATTGGGTTCTACAATAAAACTATATTAAATATGAATTGATCGTTTCACAATTATGAAAGCAATTCACATTATATAGTGCTTTCCGAATAAAGAGACGCACATGCCATACATTTTACTGATAAATACCGCACAAGTCATAATGCCTCGAACAAATTAATAATCGAAAGGTCTTCCCTTTCATAGATATTGGCACCCAATATCGCATTTCTCCAATCATAATATAATCATGGGATATGATTTAATATACCTACAATTTTATTTATATCATTTTTATTCTTGACAAGATCAAATCAATATTCACAGTAAAACAATCTTTTTACCAAACTGGTAAATTGATAATGCGATATTATTTAAGAATATTTTCTTAGACACACAATATGTTCGTTGGTGCGTTTTGATGCTCGATAATGTATTTCCGCCAATGAGAGAACAAGCGCTTGATGCTGATTGGCTATCGTGTTTGCTTACATTTCTCTGATTGGCAGAAATACGAGAAACAACAACGAGCACTCATGTCTGTGCCGCGCTTTAATCTTAATGGAAAAAAAACTAAACTAAGCCATATCACTTTCTCCATTATTTTTTTTTCAATTGAGACAAAATTTCTGTCAAAAATACAATAATCATGAAGGACACACATGGCTGTGCAGCCCCTTAATGATTTTTAAAACCCTAACTCACTCACACACTAAAAAAAAACCCCTACCCCCGAAAAAGAGTAACGTGTTTCAGTATTTTGAAATAATAAATCACCGTCTCTAGTTTTACCCCGAAGAACCTAACCTAACCTAAACACCCAGTCCAAAATTATTTTTTTAATTAAGAAAATTATGTATGTATGTACTGTAGAAAAATTAATGGTGTATGGTAAATAACCTGAGTGTAAAAGAGTTACATGTATCGGTATCATGAGAAAACAAGCCCTACGTCTCCAGTTTTACCCCCAAAATATGGACAGGTAATTTTTAAAACGGCTCAATTGAAAGATTACTTAAAGAATCAAGAATGATATATTTTTATTGGTGTGAGTCCGTTATTGTTTTAAAATTTAAAAAATATATTTGTATGAAGAGCTTGTCATCTTCAGAGGCTTGTTTACTTTTATATAATTAGGTTTTCAGGGCACAAAATTAAAACGTTAAGTATAATAATATATGACCAAGACGAAGATGTTTTCTTGCGGATGGCTTGTGTAAAAAACGTATAATGTAAGGCGGGTGTTGTGTTGTATGAAAGTGGCTCCTGTCTGTGATGGGTGGTGGTTTTCCAAGTGTTTCCTCTTTAGTTGAATGACAGTTGACTGGTAAGTAAACTGATAAAGACCTAAGCATGGAAACCCGGACAAAAAAGCTGACTTGGTGACGACATCACATTTAGACTGTGAGCAAAATAAAGAGCCTCTCAGATAAATACACATCTCGCTTTACGTCACTCAACCACCCTACATTACTAACCCATTTCACTATTACGTAACTATAGAGGATTATTCAATAAAATTAAAAATATTCAATAGAATGATCTTATAAAATTGTAATACAAGTAGTAATTACATATATACAGAATAAAATTCAAGTCAAACATATCTCAAAGAAGTCTACGAAAACATAAGGTCAAAAATGATCAAAGCAAATATCGCAGATTTGAGTAATAAACATAATACTAAAATGACTAACTTCTTGAAAAACCAGATTATAATCCATTTAACTAATGAACTTCCAAAACTGATATTAGAAAATTAAAATAACGTAAAAATTTGGCCTTACACAAAGTAACTGTTATTTAGTTTTAATCATAAAATTTTGTAATTATTGTTGTTATTATTTTATTAATCCTCATATTTGTTTTTATGTGTAAACATCTATACATATATTTGCACCAAAATATTCAATAATATATTACAATAAAGCAAAAGTTTCTTCTCTTACAAGACAACTTTTTGTAACTGATCCCTCTGAATATAAGTTTGCATAAAAAAAATATTAGGTGATTTATTTAAAAATTACACTATATTTGTTACAATATCATTTTGGAAGCTAAGTTTTATATTTTTATATGATAATATATTATAATAGCGAAGTAAATGAGAAAAACGCAATTTTAAAATAAAGATATCAGTCATCAAAACCCCGATTAGTTTATTTTTGACTTTACGAAAGTTTGCAGGAATAACTAACTATAGTTAAAACTTGAAAATTGTTTAATTGTTTATAGCTTTTACTTTTTTTCTTTGTAATTGTATGTATAATTTACAATGTATGTATTTTTTTCAACTATATATGGAATAAATATTTTTTAAACCATGGTAACCTTACAGATAATCCATTGCGTTAGGATGGTTTAAAAAAAAAGAGATAAAATTATGTGTCATAGAATATAAAATATAACAATTGATCAATTTATAGTTAAACAATTGAATAATATTAAAAAATCTAAAAGATAAGGAATAATATTTTGTCTATTTAAAAAGCAAATACAATCAACAAAACTACACATCGATTAACTATTTTTTAACCGTGGTAACCTTACAGATAATTCATTACGTTAGGATGGTTTAAAAAATAAAAAAGGAGAGAAAATCATTGTAATAATTAAACAATTGAATCTAAAATTTAAGACATAATCTGTTTTTTTTTTTGTTTTCTTAAAAGCTATATCAATTTTCTACTTATATTAAGTTCTATTCAAATATTGTAAAAAATAAACGTTTTTATCAAATGAATTATCTATATTTTTAGAGGTTTTTTTTTTTGAATTTTCACTGAAATACATATTTTATTATTCCAAACAGCAAAATTATTATATAATCGTCATATAAAATATAGGGTTAAATTTACCAATGAAGTCCGGTATGAAGGCATTAAGCCTTTCATTACACCGGATATTTGAAAGGGACTTTGTACCGGATAATATAATATAACCCACATTCGGATTTGTCATTGCCGACATAACAAATCATAAATATTTCACACCAACTTTAATATAAGATTCAAGTCTCCATCCGTGTTAAATATGTTCGGTAATCCTATATGAAAATAGGACTCTTTTGAATTAATGGCTGTAGTGAGTTTTTTTTCTCTGTGCGTCGCTTTATATGCACAAACATTCTAATGGCATTAAGTAAAATTTATTATACCCACTGTGTTAGCTTTCTCTTTGTGTACAATCCGCCACAATTATACTTGGGTTACAAGACAAATTATTCTATAGTTTTGTACAAATATTATATATTATTATTATGTATGTACACAGGCCGAATAAACATGTGATGTCATCAAATAAGGTAATCCCATTTGTCAACATGTCTTGCATGTTATATTTATTAATGTGGATTAATTTATATTATCATACAATTCAAGTCGAATATTTATAGAAAATATGGATTTATCAAAAATATTAACATCAATCAATTTTAAATTTTAAATATTTCTGAATCAATTTTAATTTTTCCAGTAGTTTTATTTAACTGTACAACCAAAAAAACAGACAGAAATTATCTGTGAATTGAAAATATTAAAAAAATCGTGTTGGCGTATATCATACTCTTAATTTTTTTATATAAATAATTGAAACAATACTATTATTTTTGTAGTTATAATAAATGCAGATTTCAAATGAAATTAATAAAAAAATATACATAGTCTCAATAATCCGACATATATTGGACCGCCAACTGTCGGAAGTATTTAAACTTTCAATTTTTAAAAGAAAGATGCATACTAAAAATATATAAATGAAAAAATATATTTTTGTGGTTTATATGTATAAATAAATTTTAAAAAATTGTTGAAATAGTTTCGAACTAGTGAAATGTCGGATTATTGAGAATACATTTTATTTCTCATGTCTCTATTCAACCCAATTCATTATTGTGAAAACAGTTGAAAAAATACATATTAAAAGCTTCCATAGATTCTATACAGAATTTCAATTATATTTATTATAATATTATGTTTGTTGAAACGCCGCGTAATAATACTTTTACGTCAAACTTTTTCGAGTATCCATTAAGATAAATTATTTGATGCAAAAACCCTCAGGCTTTTTTTTAATTAACCAGCCAATTCTCAAGAGATAATTCAATGAAACAAGGACTTTCTCTTTGGCGGGGGAATTTTATTTGAATTACTGAAAACTTTTTCAAACTGGGTTGAATGTAAAACAAAACGGATCCCGCGACACCACTCACTATCTTCTTCTAGTACGTTTCCTTCTTTTCATAATACATTCCAGGAAAAAGTTGTGCTAGTACCTGTTTTTTGTTGGGCCGAACAACGCATCTACCGAATAAAACCAGAAAGAAGTTTCGAGGACGAATAAAAATTAAAAGTCGGACGGCTGAAAATACAGTTTCTTTACCGCATGGAAAGCTGCCTTAAGCTGCCAACCAAGGCTTGATTAAGCCTTACAATTAAGTGATTACAAAATTGATTTACTAAATTAAAAAGCGTATTTAACTAACTGATGAGCTGCACATATTTAATTAGTATATGGATAAAAAATATATTACTCATCATCTACAAACATAAGAAACAAAGAGTAGTAATTCAGACTAATAATTTACATTATCGGTAATGCAAGAAATAAATGTATATTTCACATTTGCAGTTGCGTGTATACCACCGTTGAGTAAAGACGTATAGTAAAGTGCTCCCGCATGGTGTCGCAAGTTCGAAAGTGACGAGTGCACAAGTGACACAACCACCAAACCGGTCTTGCTCCAATTTCTCCTGTCCGGTATCATACTGTTCACTTATATTACACTGTAATTTCTCCACACTATATACAAGACAATGGAACTGGATCATCAATGTCCTGTTGCCGCATCGACTACAAATACGCTAGATTCTTGGATCAAAGCCCCGACAAAAACAAAGAGAATATCCAGTCCGGAGAATGCCAGTAAAGCCAAACAGGCATGCCCAAATAAGAACTGGCTTGCTGTGCCAACAGCATATCGCTTTCAACAATTAGAAGACAAACAAGAGGAGCAGGCGATTGGCAAAAATACGCCAAAGCCACCACCTATATTTGTGCACGCAGTAGAGAATATAAAACCACTGACAGACTTTTTAGAGCAAGTAGCTCAAGGAGCATACTACATTAAACAGCTGGGTAAAACCCAAGTAAAAATACAGATCACTAAGTCTGAAAAATATATACCTGTAATCACAGGTTTAAAAAATAGAGATACCGAGTTTCATTCGTATCAGACGAAAGAAAGCCGATCATATAAGGCTATAATAAAAAACCTTCACCACACGGCAGATATCGCCGAAATAAGCGAAGAGCTCGCAAGTCACGGCCATGATGTTATCAGAATAACAAACATGTTGCAAAAAACAAACAAACCCCCACTGCCTATGTTTCTTTGCGAATTGAGACAAAAAGAGAATAACAAAGAAATTTTCAAAATTGACACCATACTTAGGTGTAAAGTCGTAATCGAGCCACCAAGACCTCAAAAAGAGGTCATACAATGTAAAAAGTGTCAAAGATACGGACACACCGCGAAATATTGCAACAGGACTCCGCGTTGCGTAAAGTGCGCAGGTGAGCACGCAACAACTGATTGCAACAGAACAACAAGAGACAACAATGTGAAGTGTGTCAACTGCAACGGGAATCACCCAGCAAATTATAAAGGTTGCGAAACACGCAAAAAGGTACAAACAAGCCAATTCCCCGTATTAAGAAAGAAAATAATTTCAAAACAGACAAACAACTTGACTAACACTACAACTTTCAAAACCAATGACATACCAAAGTCGTATGCTCAAGCCACCAAAAATATCGAGCCAACTCCCGAAAAACCACAAGACAATATTATAAATAATTTAATAATTAAAATGGACAAACTCATTGAACTTGTCATGAAAACCATGGACAACATGACACAGATCATGGCAGCTCTTGTCCTTAATAAAAAATGATTCCATTATTAAAAATATGTCTTTGGAACGCCAACGGTCTTGGACAACATAGCCAAGAAATAAAATTATTTTTAAAAGAAAAAAACATTGACATAATGCTTATATCGGAAACACACTTTACCGAAAAAAGCTACATAAAAATTCCCATGTATACTATATATACGACGAATCACCCCGATGGAACTGCGCATGGCGGAACAGCGGTGATAATTAAAACACTGTGAAACATCATCTCACTGAAAAATATGATCGAGACTTTCTCCAAGCAACCACAATTGCTGTCGGAGATACAAATAATTATGTATATATATCGGCTATTTACTGCCCACCCAAACACTCGATTAAACGAGAACATTTTGACGATTACTTCAGAACACTTGAAGCGGATAAATTCATCGCAGGTGGGGACTTCAATGCCAAACACCAACAATGGGGATCTAGACTGGCCACACCCAGGGGGAGAGAACTGTATAAAAGTATGGCAAACAACAAGTTGACTCATCTATCGACTGGTGAACCAACATATTGGCCTACAGATAGAAGAAAAACACCGGACCTCATAGACTTCTGCGTAGTGAAAGGAATTCCAATCGAAAGACTGAGCGCAGAATCTTGCCTCGATCTGTCATCAGATCACTCACCTGTTATTATTAAATACAGCTTGCTACAACCAATTATCAAACCCAGTAAATTTACACTCGGTAACTGTCACACAGATTGGGAATATTTTAGACATATCTTAAATGAAAATTTGAAATGTGATATACCATTGAAAACAGAAGACCAACTTAACACCGCAGTTATTCACTTTCAAAATCAAATTCATTCCGCAGGGAAAAAAGCCACGCCCAATATGTCAAAAAAACCACACTCAACAGATGATTTTCCCCGCTGGATTCAGGAAAAAATACATGAAAAAAGACGCATTCGTAAAGAATGGCAAAATACTTGAAGCAAGGAACTCAAGAGAAAACTGAACGAAGCAATAAGAGATATTAAAAATATCCTATGTGAATGGAAAAATAAAGGGATTCAATCCTATCTGGAAGGTCTTACAGCAACTGACGCTACAGATTATTCTCTATGGAAAGCTACAAAAAAACTAAAACGGCCCCAAATATCCATACCGCCCATCAAAACGGCTGACGATAAATGGGCAAAAACTACCAGAGAGAAATCAAACGAGTTTGCGAAACATCTCAAGGAAGTATTTACACCAGCGGAAAGGATGTGTTCCCCTGAAGAAGAAAGTCACATTCATAATTTATTGGATAGTACGGAACATAAAGAAAACTATTATGTCAAAATTGGACTTCAATGCGTCAAGCATGTTATAAAATATGATGTACGCGCAAAAAAAGCGCCAGGACATGACATGATTACCGGGAAGATAATCAAAGAATTGCCAGATATCGGATTAAGATTTCTAACCATAATATTTAACGCGATACTTAGAATGGGTAGCTTCCCTAGACAGTGGAAAATAGCAGAAATTATTATGCTACCTAAACCAGGTAAACCACCTGAAGAAGTCACTTCATATCGACCGATAAGCCTCCTGCCAATATTTTCCAAAATATTTGAAAAAATTCTACTGCGCAACATGAAACCAATACTTTTTCAAGAACACATGATCCCTGATCATCAATTCGGTTTCAGAGAATCGCACTCGACAATTGAACAAGTTCATCGAGTTGTGACGATCATAGATCGCTCCATACAAGAAAAAACTACTGTTCAGCAGCATTCTTAGATATCAGTCAAGCTTTTGACAAAGTCTGGCACCCAGGCCTGCTTTATAAAATCAAAGGAAAACTGCCCAAAACATGTATGATATTATCAAATCGTACTTGACCGATAGACAGTTTTTTGTTAAATATGACAACGAAACTTCAAATCTTAATACCATAAGATCTGGATTACCGCAAGGGAGTGTACTAGGTCCTGTACTGTATCTAATATATACAAACGATCTCCCAAAAACCGACAACACAACACTGGCTACATACGCTGACGATACCGTCATACTCGCTTCGGACAAAGATCCAACAGCTGCCTCACAATTCCTCCAGAAACACCTTGACGCAATACAGAAATGGCTTGAAGTGTGGAGAATTAAAGTAAATCAAACCAAATCGACACACGTGACATTCACAAACAAAAAACAGACATGTCCACCAGTGAAAATTGGTGGGAAAAATATTCCACAAGAAGACTCGGTTAAATACCTCGGTATACACCTTGACAGAAGCCTAACATGGCAAAAACACATTAAGACAAAGAGACTTCAAATGGAACATAAAAAAAAGACAAATGTACTGGTTGATTGGCAGACATTCCCAACTCACACTTACAAACAAGCTATTGCTGTATAAAGCAATAATTAAACCCATTTGGACATATGGATGTCAACTTTGGGGGACAGCTAAGGATACTCATATCAGCAGTATCGACAAGCTACAAAATAGGACCCTGAAAGCAATTTTAAATACTCCATGGTACGTACCCAACTGGGTCCTATTACAGGACTCTAAAACAATGACAGTACGCGAAGAATTGAAAAAACTCAGCGAAACGTACCAAAGTAGATTAAAAAGTCACCCGAACGTTCTAGCGAGGGACTTATTGACCGTAGACTACGCAAGACGTCTACAAAAATACAGACAACTTGACTTGCCAGCAAGATTCAAGGACTGACAATGGTGTTTACTTGTTAAAACAAGTATGAACACTTGAACACTTATAACCTAAACACAACGCCGGGATTGAGTCGTCACTGGACAACCAACCCTCAAGACAATGTGACAACAGACGACGAGTAAGATGTCTTTAGACAGGGTACTCAAAATATAAATCAAAAAAAAAAAAAAAAAAAAAATTTTTTTAATAACTCATAAGCAAATCTTGGCGAAAGAGGGTGAAGAATAAGGTTTCAACTGTTCACAATTGTGAAACTGCATTATTTTATTAAAGATATTTATTCATTATTGGGTAAAATGTATTCTTCTGTTTTATTTTGAAATTTTTTTTGAAAGGTGCATTTATAATTTGTCTCATAAATATAACAATTAATAAAAAGAAAAATGTTTAGAACTGGAATATTCAGCTTACTTCATTACACCCACTTGGACTAGGTTTGTCTATAACCCAAGTTGTACAAATCAATATCAGAAGCTTCTTTATAAAGATATTATGTGAACACTTAAATTTATTTCTAATAAAACCTAATATATCATATGCTTGCATGAAAATATTCAATAATATTTCACAAAACTTACAAAAACACTAATTTATAAAAAAATATTTATTTCCTTCTCTATTTAATTACATTCAGTTTGAAGACACATTGATTTATAATTTATATAAAGTATTGAATATGAAGGTATCACGAATATTTATATAAAAATAATATTAATTATCATTAGAAATTTATAAAATATTTTTCTGAATTTTAAATAAAATTCATTTAAATAAAATTCAATTTGTAATTAATCACAGTGTTGATGACTTAAGTAGATGGAAAAAAAACATAATTGTAAAATTTTTAAAATATATATATATATATATAAACCCAAGGGGTTTCATTCTAGTTTCAATGGGTACATATATTATTCTATTTATTTAAATTACATATTTATTATCATCGACAGAGCAGATAGAGTCTCTCTAAATAATTACTTCCATATTAACCTTGCATTATGATGCTGATTATAATTTCCGATCTCCCAGTTGCAATAGCTGTTTAAACTTGGCAAGATTTGAACCCAAGACCACAATGTTTATACTCCCTATCTTCTACCTTGGCAAATTGATGTAGAACAATAAAAAAAAAATAAAGTCGTCAGTTGGTTTAAGTGAGAAAGTCTGACCGTGACGAGATTTCACTTTTACACGTTCCTCGTTAAGTAGTTG